>JADKXX010003461.1:0-37859 GCA_017310255.1 Butorides virescens
CCCCCCCCGCCGCCGCCTCAGGATTTCAAATCTCAACGGCAGCCCCGGCCCGCGAATGAGGAAGCGGCATTCGGCACGCGCCCGCCAATCAGAAAAGCGCTCTGCGGAGGGGGGTGGGGGGCGGGGCCAGCCTCGACCCGTGGCCGAGGAGCCCCCGCGGGAGCGCGCGCCTGCGCGAGGCGTCTCGGGAAGCGTAGTGCGCAGGGGTTCGTCACGGCGCCGCGCTGACGTCACCAGCGGTAGGAGGGCCGACAGAGAAAGGCGGGCGGGCGGCCCGGGCTCGGGGGCGCGCGCATCGGCTCTGGGGGCAGCCCGGCGCGCGCGGTGCCCTCCGGGAGGGGCCGAGGCGGCCTGCGGTGGCGGCGCGGGGTCTGGGGCCCGCGCAGGCTGCGTGAGAGGCGTCAGCGTCAGTCGCTCCGCAGCGTCCCCCGAGGCCCAGGCCTGCGGCGCGGCTGTGAAGTGCTGTTGACGCCGTTAGGGCTCTGTAAAGGAAACGAAAGTTGCAGATACGGAAATTAATGGAGGATCAGCTCAGAAGCTGGAACGCCTGCGGAATCTCAGAATCACTTCGGTTGGAAAAGACCTTTAAGATCATTGGGTCCAACCGTTACCCTAACCCTGCCACCCCACCACTAAACCATGTCCCTAAGCACCTCATCTACCCTTTTAAATACCTCCAGGGATGAGGACTCGACCACCTCCCCGGGCAGCCCATTCCAGAGCCTGACAGCCCTTTCAGTGAAGAAGTTTTTCCCAATGTCCAACCTAAACCTCTCCTGGCGCAACTTCAGACCATTCCCCCTCGTCCTATCGTCCGTTACCAGGGAGAAGAGGCCGACCCCCACCTCACTGCCGCCTCCTGTCAGGCAGCTGTAGAGGGCGATAAGGCCTCCCCTCAGTCTCCTCCAGACTAAACACCCCCAGTTCCCTCAGCCGCTCCTCATCAGCCTTGTGCTCCAGACCCCTCACCAGCTTGGTTGCTCTCCTCTGGGCATGTTCCAGCAAGGCAACATCTTGCTTGTAGTGAGGGGCCCAAAACTGAACACAGCATACAAGGTGCGGCTTCACCAGCACCGAGCACAGGGGGACGATCACTGCCCTGCTCCTGCTGGCCACACTATTCCTGATACAAGCCAGGATGCCATTGGCCTTCTTGGGCACCTGGGCACACTGCTGGCTTACATTCAGCCGGCTGTCAACCAGTAAAGGTTCTCAGAAGGAGAAGGTCTGCGTTTAAATTTTGGTTCCATGCAGAGGCCCGGGTTGATAAATAAGTCCACGTGAGCTTCCATCATCGTCAGCACAATGGTCCCGTGTAACTGTTGGAGCATTTTGCGTCTCTGCCCCCCTCACAGCGCAGACCCGGTAGCCCCAAGTACATCCACGACATCTCAGCTCTTCTGCCTCAACAGTCTCGTGAATAAAACCCCAGAAAGAAAACTCGCTGCTTCGCAACCTGATTTTTATTACTGAACTTCGCAGCCCGTTCTGCGCATACAAATGGCCCTTACAGTTGAGCCACGAGACAGCGACAGTGAAATGGTTTTTAAAACAATAAACTTGCCAACAATGATGCCTTTTAGAATGAAATGAGGTGCCTGTAACCCAAATATAAGTGTACCCATGCGACTGTCTTAACCAGGAGTTGCTAAACCGCCATGAATTCCCCGTCTCCATCAACACCAGTGACACATCAGCGTCTGCCAGCGTAGGGTTTCACCTTTCGGGGGCAGCTTTGCTGTTGACTCCGTTCCCTGTCAGCAGCAGTGTGTGACATTGCACGTGCCTTGCTCTGCTGTGCTGCTCCAATCACACGATCTCTAAAAGAGACAAATACTGCAGGTTTGGGTTATTTCAGGGTGCAAGCAGGGGTTTTGCTGCATTCTAAGGGGAAGAGCGGTTCTCATGGCTACTATTTGTACCTCAGTAGTAACCAGAGACACCCGTCAGGCCTCTCCCTTTCTGCCGTGTTCAGGAGTGTGCAAAGATACCTCAAAATCTGCCTCCCTTTAAGACCTCTTAAGATCTGATGACCCTGCCTTCATGTCGTGGTTTAACCCCGGCTGGCAACTCAGCACCACGCAGCCATTTGCTCACTCCCCCCCTCCCTCAGTGGGATGGGGGAGAGAATCGGGGAAAAGAAAAAAAAAAAAAGTAAGACCCGTGGGTTGAGATAGAGACAGTTTAATAAGAGAGAAGAATAACAATAGTAATAATAATAATAATGGTAAGAGAATACACAGAATATATAAAACGAGTGATGCACAATGCAATTGCTCACCACCCGCTGACCGATGCCCAGCCCATCCCAAGCCGCGATCACTCTGCCCGTGACCGACCGACCAACCCCCCAAACATGACGTTCTATGGTCTGGAATAGCTTTTTGGTCAGTTTGGGTCGGCTGTGCTCCCTCCCAGCTTGTTATGCACCTGGCCGAGCAGGAGAAGCTCAAAAAGTCCTTGAGTAGTCTGAGCACTACTTGGCAACAACTAAAACCATCAGTGTGTTATCAACATTCTTCTAGTACTAAATCCAAAACACAGCACTATGCTAGCTACTATGAAGAAAATTAACTCTGTCCCAGCCGAAACCAGGACACTTCATCATTCTCTGGAGAAGGAATTGCACCCAGCACCCGGGGGAAAGCTAGGGAGCTTTTCCAGGCCCGTAAGCAGCACACACCGTGTCCCCTTCCAGAGGGATGCTCCCCCCACCCACCAGGGCTCTTTTAAGTCTACACCTGGGATTAGTTCCTTTCGCCCGGCCCGTCAGCCATCACTGTAGGCGTTTACGGAGCCTGAGGCCCCGAGGCGGGCCGGCTCCCGGCATACGTTGGTCCCGGCCGGCCCTGGGTAGACGGGGCGAGCGAGACGGCCGGTACCACCACCGGCGCGGGGGAGGCCGGGCTGGCGGGGCTCCCTGCCCGCGCCCACCAGCGCCGGGGACCCGCCCCGCTCTGATCCTCCGGGGGCCGCCCCCGCCCCAGCGGAACCGCCTACGCCGGGGCTGCGGCGGGAACTACCGCTCCCAGGGAGCCGTGGGGCGGCGGCCGGGCCGGGCCGGGGCGGGCGGCGG
The DNA here is from genome assembly GCA_017310255.1 of Butorides virescens. NCBI lineage: Eukaryota > Metazoa > Chordata > Aves > Pelecaniformes > Ardeidae > Butorides > Butorides virescens. The sequence continues at coordinate 3,077 of JADKXX010003461.1, forward strand.
GAGCGGGCCGTAGCATGGAGAGCCCGGCGGTGACCTTCACGCTGGCCTACCTGGTGTTCGCCGTCTGCTTCGTCTTCCCGCCCGACGAGGTGCGCTCGGCGGGGCTGACGGTGCAGAGCCTGCTGGCCGCCTGGCTGGGCAGCGAGGACGCGGCCTTCGTGCAGTACCACCTGCGGCGCAGCACCGGCACGCTGCTGGCCCACTCCCTCCTGCCCCTGGGTGAGCTCCGGCCCGGGCGGGCGGCGGGCGGGCGCGGCGGGGTGGCCCACGGGCAAATCGGCGGGGGGTGGTGGGGGGTGGCCTACGGGCAAATCGGCGGGGGGAGGCGGTAGCCCACAGCCCGGCGGGTGTGAAGTGCGAGCCCGCGGCCGGGGGCGTCGTGCCCGGTGTGATCCCACCCACCCCCCCGGCCGCCGGGCAGGAGCAGGGGGCTCCTCACCAGTGGGCACAAGTCGGGTGCCCACTGGTGTGGGTGAACCTGGTTATGCTGTATGTCCTGGAAACGCGGTATTTCAGTGTCTCTCTGGCTTCTTTGTTGCATACACCCGAAATTTTAGAACTGGTTGGTTGCATCGGGGTAGATGCAGTTACGAAGGAATAGCATTTCATTCAACCAGCGAATTCCAGTTGGCTTCCTTTAGCAGTATCATTCCACTAGAAGTGTCGCCTTACAGGTAATTTTATTTGGCCTGCAAATTCCAATCAGCCTCATTTAGCTACACAGTTCTGGTAAAAATCAGTGATGGGTAAGAATTTACCTCAGACTGCTTAGGACGAGAGGCTTGAATTTAAGTTATCATCCAGACGTACAACAGCTCTCACAGAATCACAGAATGGCAAGGGTTGGAAGGGACCTTGGGAGATCATCCAGTCCAACCCCCCTGCTAAAGCAGGCTCTCCTAGAGCAGGTTACACAGGCAGGCTTTGAATATCTCCAGAGAAGGAGACTCCACAGCCCCCCTTGGGCAGCCTGTTCCAGTGCTCCGTCACCCTTAGAGTAAAGAAGTTTTTCCTCATGTTCAACTGAAACCTCTTAAGTTTCAGTTTGTACCCATTGCCCCTTGTCCTGTTGCTGGACACCACTGCAAAGAGTCTGGCTCCATCCTTGTGACTTCCACCCTTAAGATATTTGTACATGTTGATAAGGTCCCCTCTCAGCCTTCTCTTCTCCAGGCTGAACAAGCCCAATTCTCTCAGCCCTTCCTCACAGGGGAGATGCTCCAGTCCCTTTATCATCCTAGTTGCTCTCCTCTGGACTCTTTCTAGGAGTTCCTCATCTTTCTTGAACCGGGGAGCCCAGAACTGGACACAGTACTCCAGGTGGGGTCTCACCAGGGCAGAATAGAGGGGGAGGAGAACCTCCCTCGCCCTGCTGGCCACACTCCTCTTAATGCACCCCAGGATCCCATTGGCCTTCTTGGCAACAAGGGCACCCTGCTGGCTCATGGTCAGCTTGTCATCCACCAGGACTCCCAGGTCCCTCTCAGCAGAGCTGCTTTCCAGCAGGTCAGCCCCCAGCCTGTACTGGTGCATGGGGTTTGACCTCCCCAGGTGCAGCACTCGACACTTGCCCTTGTTGAACTTCATCAGGTTCCTCTCCGCCCAGCTCTCCAGCCTGTCCAGGTCCTGCTGAATGGCAGCGCACCTCTCCTGGAGGTGAGCTTGCTGCTTAGATAACTGTATGAGTCTGGGGTATGTGTTTATGCACGTACTTAATTGTTTTCTGAAAGTAAGTCTTTTTTCTTTGCAGGTTATTACCTTGGTATGTGCTTTGCTGCGCCTGAAAAACATCTTTGTTTTTTCTACCTGGCTTCAAAAGGATGGAAGACTTTCTTCTTCTTCGCTGTTCTCATTCCAGCAGTCACCAGTGCCCTGGCGTATTACTGGTCACGGAAAGGTTGGAATAACCACCCGTTAGCTCGAACGCTCGCTGTTCATGCTCTCCCGCAATCAGGTTGGAGGGCAGTAGCTTCTTCCATCAATACAGAATTTAGGAGAATTGACAAATTTGCTACTGGAAGCCCAGGAGCGAGGGTTATTGTTACGGACACATGGGTGATTAAAGTGACCACCTACTGTTTACACGTTGCCCAGCAGCAGGACATTCATTTGACGGTGACAGACTCCAGACAGCACGAACTCACCCCAGACTCAAATATGCCTGTGCAGTTCCTCACCATCCGCGTTGCCAGTATTAATCCCTACGTGAAGGCGTTTGATATCCGGTAAAACAACTACCCTGTTATGTTATGTGTATGCCATTTGATAGTGCTAATGAAGCGCTTTTGTGGCAGATCTGAAGACTCCTTGGGTCTCGTCCCTTCCTTTTTGCTCCCTGCCTGGTGTATGCCTGGTGTATGCATAGTTCCGCCACGCAGTGCAGTGAAGAAAGGTTGTTTAGAAAGATTCATGCACCTACAGTATTGAATGCACAATGGTTAGACAGAGGGACTGCCCTGTTTGATCCATTCTTAGGAAGAAGATTGTTCTGGATCCAGAAAGAAGTAACTAGAAAAACTTAGGTGAAAGATGGAGCATGGGAATGAAAGGGAGAATATTTGGTCTTCCAAATTTTGGGGGAAGAGAAATAGTTATTTGTCTAAAACTGGCTGTTGTTCACCTCTGACTTTTTTTTTTTCTTCTTCTGCTCAAGGCTCATGATTTTGTCACTGCTCAGAAGAGTTCTTGCTGAGCTACTGCAAGCTAACTGCCCTTACAGCAAGGAAGTAATTTTGGTCCATTCCTGTAATTCTGGTCCATGTGTTCATGTAACAGTAAATCATAGCAAACATGCTGTGGACTGTTAGGGCTTGTCTTCCAAGGGCCCATGCTATTTTTTTGAGCAGCTTCTCTGCATAGCTAGGCAAAAGTACAAGTTTTGCAGAAACCCGTTAACACTTATTAGAATGGTGCTAAGGTCTTTGTTGTCATTGTGTCATTAAAAGGAGTACAGAAAGCCATGCTGGTGCTAAGTTCTTTGTTGTCATTGTGTCATTAAAAGGAGTACAGAAAGCCATGCTGATGCTCCTACAACTATGTATTTGAAAAGGCATTTGGGTGTCTTGTTTGCTGTAAGGTTGTAAGTCAGCAGCATTTATTCACTAGGTAATTAAAAGTAGGCGGATCACCAGACTTGTAGGTGAGCAGAGGGGTCCTGGCAAGTATGAGGATGGCATAGAAGTGATTGTATTAGATATCCAGGTGAACAGAGCTCAGAACGAGAGGTTAGCTAGGGTAAGCGTGCCAATCGTAAGAAAAGAGGAGACTTTTCTAGACCTGTGACAGTGGTGACCAAATAAGTATTAAAAAACTAATGATTTTCTTCTGTAACTGCTTCAGCGCCAGAGTGATAGAACTGCGTCCCCAGCTGAGAAAATCACGGTTTCTTTGGCAATTCCTTTTAGGGCAAAAAAATCCAACCCCCCCAAATTTCATTTTGTGGCAAAACAGAACAGCACTGAGACGAGCATTTAAAAGTTCTTTTAGTAAGATATGTCAGAAATAGCAAATCTCTGCTAGAATGCAGTCATACAGGAATTAAGAAAAGTGCCATAGGACAAAATGCCCCTATGAAGGATACAGGATCATTGTATGTATCCAGAATTAGATACAAGTGGGATTTTTCTGGGAGAAAAATGCTTTTGTGTAGGCAGGCCATACTTTCTGCGTGTTCAGGGTGAATTTTTCCTCTGGATACAAAGGCGTCTGTTATTTGCACAGATAGTCTCTGCTAACAAACAACATTATCCTATAATAGTTAAAACAATGGAGACCAACGGGAGCTAAAGCTAAGCCAGCGTTGCATTGTACTGGGCTCTGGGAACTCAGCAAGTGGCAGGAAGAATCAGGAATTTTGAGGCGATGTTCCAGGGCTTCTCCATGAAAGCTGTTTAATGAGTGGAAACATTGAGCTGAGGAGTTCTGAATCTAGTTCATTTCAGAACTGTTACATTAAAAACGGGTAACAACTGTAATGAGTCACTTCAGGATCTGCACAAGGTCTCGTGTGCCACTTGAGGTCTGTGGGCCTCACTTAAGAGACTCTGGCTGACTTTAGCAGAAGCAACCTAGCGTAAAATGCAGCTTGTTACAGCCTTAAAGTGTAAATCACATTCAGCAGCAGCTGTTTGTAACCTTTGTGAAATTTCAGGTTTTATCTAAAATTGTATCATAAAATCACAGAAACGGATACTGATTGACGTTCTTCTGATGTGCTATATCACCATGCCATATATGCCACATGATAGAACTCTTAATTTCTGTCCTCAGGAGTTTATAAACTAGAATTTAGATACGGTATAAGTAAATAGGCTTTAAAAAGGCAGACAGAAATTGTGCATGCAGTACTTTGCGGTTAATGCATATTTTAGGTATCTGTATTACTTTCGTTCATGCTGATTACTTCAAAAGCCTTCCTTTATTTTTGTACGATGTTTTAGCTAGTCTCTGGCATACCCTGTTGGCAATCTGACACAGATATGAAGGAGGACAGCGTGTTCTGTTGTCTAAGTTGTGTCAAAACCAACAACTAAACAGCAAAAGAAAACGAAATGCTCACTGTGTGTTTATTCTGACTAGTATGTACCAACCGAAATAACTTTTCTGTGGATTCACTTCCCTGTTATTAGCCTCTGCAATGTACTGACTGTCAAGGTATTTGAATGGATAAGGTAACAGTTTTGTCCCATCTTTTCTTCTTCAGGTTGAACTCCACAGAGTATGGGGAGCTCCGAGAAAAGCTCCGTGCTCCCATCAGCAATGCAGCTAATGTTGTGATCCATCAAAGCCTTAGTGATTTATTTCTAGAAACCTTTACGTCTCTGGTGGAAATTAACCAAACATATCCTGTTCCAAGCACTCAGGTGAGACTTCCTATCCACTGTAATAATTAGACTTTTCAATATAGGTGAGCCTATGATGACTGTGTAATTGCTAATTGTTTACTTAGGGCTGCCGCAGGCAAATTATTAAGAGAAGTCATCGTTGTGGGGTTAACCAAAAGGTTTTATTAAACACTGATTAAACAATTATTGAATGATGATTAAATTATAATTATTAAATTATGATTATTAAATGGTAATTAGACAGGAATCAAACAGTAATTAATAACTAAATGGCAGTCACTCTACTACTTACTGCACTTCTAATAATTAAGCTAGCTTGTATACAGTATGCTTTAGATCTAATATAAAATGTCACTTACCTTGCTGTAGATAACGGATGCTGGGTAAGGGATCTCTCGGCCTGGAGGACTAACCTTGAGAGGCGTCCTGCCCGAGGGGAGATTGCTGCTGTGCAGCCGCTGCCGTTCAGGAGAGCTCAGGGGGGCTGCAGATATTTATAGTGTAAAGTGATTGATTCGCAGTCAAACTCCCCTTTGAGGGTGTGCAGCCATAGCAGTTTTAGTTTTGTCTAGTTCCAGCTCAGGCTGGCACCGTTAGCTCCTGATAAGACATAGCCTAAATTCCATAGTTCCAGAGAAGATATGGCCTAGCACAATTCCTCAAGGTCTGCACAGCAGGGCTGACTCCAGTCAGGCCTTCTTGTGGGTGATGCCTGAACCAAAGTGCTGTTTGCTCAGTCAGAGTGGGCACGTCCATCCCAAGGGCTCACCTTCCATTTCAGTAAACATGTAATAAATGTAGTTCTGGCTGCTGCTTCTGTTCCTTCTCTAAGGAGATGAACTGTATTGTGCATATTACATTTTTGAGACATGAGAAATCGTGGAATGGAAAAAAGTCTCCTATAATCACTTCATAGAATCACAGAAATGTTTAGGTTGGAAAAGACCTTTAAGATCATCAAGTCCAACCGTCAACCTAGCACTGCCATCCCACCACTAAACCATGTCCCTAAGCACCATATCTACACGTCTTTTGCATACCTCCAGGGATGGGGACTCAACCACTTCCCTGGGCAGCCTCTTCCAATGCTTGATAACCCTTTCAGTGAAGAAATTTTTCATAATGTCCAACCTAAACCTCCCTTGGAGCAACTTGAGGCCATTTCCCCTTGTCCTATCACCCGTTACCTGGGAGAAGAGACCAACACCCACCTTGCTACACCCTCCTTTCAGGCAGTTATAGAAGGCGATAAGGTCTCCCCTCAGCCTCCTCCAGGCTAAACAATCCCAGTTCCCTCAGCCGCTCCTCATCGCCCTTGGGCTCCAGACCCCTCACCAGCTTTGTTGCCCTTCTCTGGACACACTCCAGTCCCTCAATGTCCTTCTTGCAGTGAGGGGCCCAAAACTGAACACAGTATTCGAGGGGCAGCCTCACCAGTGCCAAGTACAGGGGCACGATCACTTCCCTGGTCCTGCTGGCCACACTATTCCTGATGCAAGCCAGGATGCTGTTGGCCACCTTGGCCACCTGGGCACACTGCTGGCTCATATTCAGCCAGATGTCAAACAGTACCCCCAGGTCCTTTTCTGCCAGGCAGCCTTCCAGCCACTCTTCCCCAAGCCTGTAGTGTTGCCTGGGGTTGTTGTGACCCAAGTGCAGGACCCGGCACTTGGCCCTCTTGAACCTCATACAATTGGCCTTGGCCCATCAACCCAGCCTGTCCAGATCCCTCTGCAGAGCCCTCCTCCCCTCGAGCGGATCAACACTCCTGCCCAATTTGGTATCATCTGCAAACTTACTAAGGGTGCACTTGATCCCCTAATCCAGATTGTTGATAAAGATATTAAACAGGACTGGCTATTTGGAAATGATGAGGGTACATTTCCAGAAGGTTTATGGGGAGCTAGAATCACAGCTGTTGTTACTGTTCACTCCATTACAGCTTGCTTTCCTAGACAGCCAGGTTTTGCTGGATCTTCTGCTGAAATAAATTAATGATTCTTAATTAGGGCTTGCTTTAATTGGAAATAATGCTATGGACTCCTTCTTTCAGTAATATTTGCAGAGACCTGGTCATTGTTATACTTGTGCTGCAATCAGAAGTGTGACTTGAGGCCTGTTCAATGTACCAGAGCTAACTAATCAAACTAGTTCTGGTGACCTTGCAGTCAGTCTGTGTCAGATTGCCCTGCCTACAGAGTGAATGCTTGATATCTTTGGTAGTGTTACGCAGCTTAAATGGTGTCTTCATGAACTAGCTAAATTAAATAAATATGGCTGCACATAATGGGATTGTGCTTTCTGATTGCAGTGCCAGTGTATAGTGAAAAGAGATGTTTAAAATAAGGAGAAGATACTGTTCATTTGAGAGAGTTGCTTTTTTGCAGGGCTTTTAATTTGTGACACTTTTAAGTGTCAGCTGAGCTACCAAATCTGGATTTGACATTGAGTGATAAATAACATCAGGAGTTACAATATGGACATTAAAAATACAACATGGGGTTTTTCTCTAGTCTGAAGCTCCATGAATAAGTTGAAAAAGTTAGTTAACCTTTCTATGCTAGAGGTTTTTCCTGCCTAAAAACTAAGGTAAGCCCTAATTTCACAAGCTAAAAACTGATACAGCTTCTGAAAGAAGCAGTCCTGCTTCCTGCACTCTCCTCATCCCCATGTTGACACAAGACTTTGTCTGCAGTGAACCTGGTTGGGGGAAATGATGGAGGTGAAAAGAGGCAGAGAGAGATGATCCGCTCCACAGACAAGCTGGCAGTGTGGCTGAACAGACACTTGAGCTGACAAGGGAAGAGACACTGGAGGTGGGAACTGGAGATCACAGAGCAGAGCTGCGTTTTCTGACACCAGTAGCAGTATGAATAGGATTCAGGTCTCCGCGCCTGTTCAGTGTGTTGTCTTTTGAACTTTGTAGAGTTCTTGGAGAGCTTTGTCTGGAAGATACATGGGAAATTCTAATTATTTCTTATTAATTGTAAAACACTTTGTAACAAGATGGTCTCCCTACATGCAATTGCAAGTTCATGTGGCGCAATTAACGGTGGGGAAATATCAATTATTCCAATGTTACCCAAGAAAAATTAGGTAAATTTCTGGTCCTTCAAGATGAATGCCCACTGTGTTCAGTAGAGCCCTGATTTCCTTTGTTATTTATGTCTCTTACTTACAAAGTTGGAAGATAGGAAGAGCCATTTGCTGTAATAAGTGGTAAGAACTGTTTGCTTTGCTTTCCTTTCTTTATATCTGTATGTTTTTTGAAAAATGGTATGTCTGAATGATAAAGATGGCTGCTTGCTTACCTTGCTCTGGCTGCTGTGCTCTGGAAACAGGTGGAGCTCTTCAGAGAGAGAAAGAACAAATGTTTATTTTCAGTCATTTTTGTTTAATCAGTCTCATGCAGCAGTTCTGGGTTTTCTGTTTAAAGAGATACTTTGTTCTCATTCAGTAGAGTGTGTTCTGATGGCTCCAGAGATTAAAATTATTTGATATCTTCTGGTGGGGCAGTTCTGGCTTAAGGCTATGCCCAACTCAGGTTCTTGCTATGTTTGTGCACAGATAATTTTCGAAAACGCTTTGAAGAGCGCTAACAGAACCATTCTGTGCAGCTCATAATTTTGATGTTTTTCTCCTCCTTTAGGAGCTGGAGCCGTGCATAGGGTGTATGCAGACTATCGCTAACATCAAGCTCATCAAGAACTGCCAGGAGCCAAATGAAGGGGAATGCCAGCAATGCTACTGTCGTCCCATGTGGTGCCTCACCTGCATGGGCAAATGGTTTGCTAGCCGACAGGATCAGCAGCACCCAGAGACCTGGCTGTCGAGCCAAGTGCCTTGTCCAACGTGCCGAGCCAAATTTTGCATTTTAGATGTTTGCATAATACGATGAATAATACTTGGGTATGTTTTAACTTTCTTAATTTGAATGTATTTTATAGTGGGTTTGGTTAAAAGGCCTGTTGGATTTGTTTCTGAGACTTCATGTTCTACAGGGGTGCAAACTCCACAGATTTCTTTTATGGTGTTGAAAAGAGATGTAAATCTTTTCAGTTCCTCTCCACTTTTACCCGTATCTTTGGGTTTTATTCACTATATGTCAGTTTTTGGAATATTTTTTTTTAACCCTGTTTTGCTTCCTTATGTCTTAGATGGAATAAGTGTATCCCTCTATAATGGCAGTACTATTCTCTTTTCCAGTTTTAACGTAGGTTAAATTCTTTAAATTTTTACATTTAACTTGGGGTTTGATTCTTCAGTAAAGGGCTAACTGAGAAAATTATTTTTGTTAGACTTCATTGATACTTTTGTTCTTCTTTAATCCATTTGTGAAGTCCTTACAAATCATTGCAAGTGTTCACTGAACAAGTATACCGGTTGTGTTCCTTCTGCTGGTCCCCTGCTTATAAAGGGGGACGATTTCTGTAAGCTAAGGAATTTAATCCCTGAAGATGTACAACTCCCATAGGGACCTTTTATTCCATTAATCTGCCTCTAACTTATTTTTTTGATGGATGTATTTATTTCAAACAGAAGGATTCAGAAACATACCCCATTTACCTACACTGCTAATGCTATGCATCGTTAAATCTGTGGGTTTCCAGGAGCTACATTGCTTAGGGTTTCGATGCTCTTCAGGTGATGGGCTTTTTTTTAATATATGTTTGAAGGGAGTGCAGCAAACATCTGAACTAGGCACTCTGGAAGAACGCTCAGCTGTTTCAAAGCCTGTCAGCTTCTTCTGAGGGGTAACCTTTCCCCTGCAAGGGGTGCCAGGATCACAAATGTTGTCACGCTAGATGCCCGAAGAACGGCCATCGTTAACTGAAGTTTTTCAGGCTTGCAATTCAAAGACTGATCATAAGCAGTAGTCGCTGTATTAATATTCATAGGGTACTGATGCACACTTCTTGATCTGATCTGCATCAGAATAATTTGTAAATTAAAATCAAAGCATTTTCCATCCATTTAAGAGAGCCCTACTCCTAGACCTAAATGCAGTGCTTAAGTTTTCTCTCTGCCCATCACACCCTTCAGTGAACAATTATTTGGCATACTGCTTGGTGGAAAGCCTCCAGCTGCTGGAGAATGTGTGAGTTCTTGCACTGACCTGTGCACCACTGGGGCTGGGGTGCAGGTATTTGTTTGCTTGGGTTGTCCATCTTAGAGGGTTAGTAAGCTCAGGCAGACAGGTAGGTCAAATAGTGAGAGAAAGCAATTATTTTAATGCTTTGGCCTGGGAGAATAAAAGCCCTAACATCTCCCACCATAATCAGAAGGATCGTATCAGTAAATCACTAGCATAGGTGACATGCCAGTGGTTAACTGAAAACATCTTGATTACCATGACAGGGAAAACTACTGTGAGCAGGAATAGGTGGCAGGATGTTAAAACCCGTGCAAGTAATGGAAGCACAACCAAGATCCCATTAGAGTCACAGCCTTAGCTACAGGTTGCGTGGTGAATGCCCCAAACTGTGCCTAGAGCCAGCCAGCCAGCCAGGAAATGGTTACGGATGTGGCTGCAAGCCATATTTTGGAGAGGGATAAGGAATTGAGAATAGATTTGACAGCATCATTTGAGAACTAATTGTTGGTGTTGGTTTTTTTGTTTGGGTTTTTTTAATAACATGCACTTAAAAAAGTCCAAACTGTTGGGGTTTAAGGACACGAATTGCTTGAGCACATCTCAGCTGTTAGATATACAACATGTACTATGCAATTATCTGTACTACCCATTAATAAGGGTGATTTTTGGGTTTTGTTACCTTTCGGTTTGGATTAGAGTGAAAAATTGACGCTGAGACTGGATTCATCTCTCTTTCCCAAAGAGATCTTAAGTGGCATGTCCCTCTTCATCTGAACAGAATTAAATTGGGTTCCTGACCTTCAGGCAGATCTGTTGACCAGTCTGAAAATTAATAAAAAATCAAGGAGCTTATCAGTGATTGAATTTAAAATAGTTTCCAGGACTTCTGTGGGAAAGTTATTTGGAAATTTGTAATGGTCTCTGCAGGATTTTTTTAACCTTAGGAAGGTTCTTACAGGGCCAGGTGGTGTCATCTGACATGCACCTCCTCACTACGCAGCAGCCTTTACAAATAAGCATTTTGTACCATTTACTTCTGGAAAGTTTACATAATGTGGCACAGATATGAGGGATGTGGTCCTTGGAATAGTTGCAGAAGAGGGTAGGAATTTGGAGTTGTGGTTTTGCCACTGACAGTCATTCAATTCCTACAGCTCTTTTCCTGTTTGAATAAAAATATTTATTGTAAAGATGTGTGAAGTTAATATCCTAAAGGCCTTGAGAAATTTATATAATAGATACCCGTAGTTGCAGGTGGTTTTATACAAGAAAAACAGGTCAGTTGCCAGTAGTATCTCATGTAATAAGAGCTTTAGTTTCCCAATTGCTTGTGCAGTGGAGTTGTTCTTTACAGAAATCTACTTGGAATTGTCAGGGGAACTTTGCTTTTATTTATCTTACTTCTTTTGCCAATATAACAGTTCAACAAATTAACAGTCATAAATGTATAATACTCGTGCATCTTTTAATGGTAGTGCTCTATCCACAGAAGTGCCTCTTAGAAAACTTAGTAATAATTACCAAAATAAAATTATTATTTATGTTAATAATAGTGCCTGGCTTAAATTCCTTAAAACAAGCATTTTTTTTTTCCAAGTTTAAATTCTCAAAGTAATCTGGCATGCCTCCAGAGTTTGTGAGTTTCTTAAAGGCTGTGTTAGAGAATCAACTTGTTAAAAATCTGTATGACGTATTCTTAGAGACAGTAGAAGGAGAAACGGTGACCTCTCTCTGCACAGTCACGTGATACCTTATTTGTCTTGAATAAATCACTGAACAAGAAAATAATAGAGTATAAAAACAGGCATTTGTCCTTGTGATAGCTTCAGGTCATCATCCGAAGAACCACATGCACGAATAGGGCTGTTTCTAGAGAATACATTGCCTCCCACCCAACCTTGATACGTTTCTTAAACATAAGGGTAGGGTTTAGAATCAGTCTTTTTACAGCACTTTTCTATGAAAAAAAAAAATTAACCAAGTAATGTGATGGGCTAAAATATTTATGTAAAGAATTTTCTTCAATTGTAATGTGATTTAGCATTGCTTTTTCAGCTGTGTGTATGCTTTTCCACATCACTGACTTGGGGGTAGGCAATGTTAGTAAACTGAACTACATTATATAAATGTAATGTCATTACAATATGACAATCTATATGTGGGTGCACAGTGTCAGTATAAATACCCCATATGTATGTATACATGTATAGCCCAAATTTCCGTATGTGCTGCAGCTGAACAGGAGTTTCTGAAAACATGGGCTGTGGCTATATTATTTATTCCCACAGTTGTGTTTTTTCTGTAATTACAGCATTCCAGAAAATTTTGGCAAAAAATGTTATCTACTGATTTTTTAGGTTAACATAATTTGCTAACGCAAAAAAGGCATTTTATCCAAGCAGGATATATTCTGAATCCATTATATGAATGCAGTTGTTTACCATGAGGCTTCCCATAACTTGAAACCAAATTGCCAGGTTGTTATGTGATCTCTTCAGTATGAGTATTTTTATTGTATTGAAACTTGGTAGACTGCAGCAGTGTACCATTCCAGTCAGGCTCAACCTCAGTCAGATGTAACTGACTTAAAGTTCTGAGTGCCATTTCTTAAGAAATGTTGACTATGAAATATTTAAGGAGTTGAAATACAAATATTCAAGCTCTTACATGCATTACAAGCATTTTCTTCCAAAGATATACTACAGGGTTTGCTATTTGTGGTTGGTTTGTTTTGGTTTTACCTAGCTAGCTTACCTATTTTAAAATGGGCAGTATTATTTGGATAGCCTTTAAGGAAAAGGCTTAATGAACCCATGTAGTTAATCTTAAAACTCTCTGAAGAGCTGAATAAAAATACAATTGCTTTTATGTAAGACTTCTGGTTTTTATTCTATAGTTATGTTTACCAGTTATAACTTTGTATGGGTGGAAATCAGTCTGACTTACCTGTATACGGTGTTTCAGCTGAGAACATGTGAATACAAAGAGGGCTTTGACTCTCCTTAAGGTGCACCTGGTAATTCCTTCTGATACTACTATAACCTGAATGCAAAGGGATGCATAAATTAAAGTGTATAAAAATCTTATGTATGTATCTCAGGAAAAAAAAAATTTCTGTTAACTAGCAGGGGAGAAGGAATGACACTGGGTATCATGGCTATCAGCAGGGACAGTGACTACAAATTTGTCTTTCCAGGGGACCACTGGCACGTAGCAATGATGTGTCTCGTATAAAACAAGTTTTTTATTGTGGCATTGCTTAGATACGTTAACAAGCGCAGGCAATGGAATCGTGTGGTGCATTCCGTCCATGGCACGAGACGCGGGGCGCGTTTCTCTGTAATGGAGGGTCTGTTGTGGCGCCCCTCAGCCCCCTTTGCTGCGATGATTTATCTCACCACGTAACTTGCCCAAAACCGAATCCTTGGCGAATGAGTGAGGTAACACTCTGACGTCAGAGCTGGGCGTTCGCCAGATTAGCGAGCGGAGCGGGCCTGGTGGCCCGGCCGCCCCCCGCGCTGGGTGGGCGGTGAGGGAGGAGCCGTGAGGGGAGCGGCGCCCTAGCGCCTAACGGCAGCGCGGGCTGCAGGACGCGACGCTTCCTCCCGCCCTCCCTGACCGCATATTTTGGCAGAAGCAACACGTTCCCCCTCCGGCCCTTCCTGCGCCCCGGCCTCTGCCGGCGGCACCAGGCCGCCACCCGAGGGCCCCCCGTGCGCATGCGCAGCGGCCTCCGCGCCGCTTGGCGGCGATACCGCGCATGCGCGCTACCCAGGGCGGCCTCCTCGCGGGAGGGGGGGCGGCGCCTGCGCGCTGCCTGGCGCCGGGGGCGCAGCCATGTTCGGCGGCGGCGGCGCCGCTCGCCTCAGCCATGTTCCGCGGGCAGCGGGGCCTGCCGCGCCACGCCGGCGGCGGGGAACCGGGCGGGCTGCGCAGGTGGGAGCTGCCGCGGAGGGCCGGGGCGGCTGGGCCGGAGCGGGTATTGCTCCCTCAGGGCGTCTGTGGAGCTCCCGCGGCTCCGGTGTGTGGGCGGGGCGGGGGTGTGGCGGCGCCTGTCCCAGGGCGGCTGCTGTGGGGGTGGGCGGTGGGGAGGTCGCCAGGTGGGCTTCGTCCACCCTTCCCCGCCTTCATCCTCCTCCTCGGTACCCGCCAGAGGCGGCTGCTGGCCGCTTGCCGCCCGCCGCCCAGCGTCTCCTCCTCCCGCGGCCGGCGGGCAGGCGACCTCGCCGAGGGAGTCTCCTCGCAGGGGTTGTTTTGACAGGAGGCTGTAGCGAGGGGGGGGGTCGGCCTCTTCTCCATGGTAACGGACGATAGGACGAGGGGGAGTGATCTGAAGTTGCGCCAGAGCAGGTTTAGGTTGGACATTAGGAAAAATTTCTTCACAGAAAAGGTTGTCAGGCTCTGGAATGGGCTGCCCGGGGAGGCGGTCGAGTCCCCATCCCTGGAGGTATTTAAAAGATGGGCAGACGAGGTGCTTAGGGCCATGGTTTAGTGGTGGGATGGCAGGGTTAGGTTAACGGTTGGACTCGATGATCTTAAAGGTCCTTTCCAACCAAAGTGATTCTATGATTTGGTCCCTCCCGGCAGCGGGGAGGGAGTTGGGCTGGGAGCGAAGGACATGTGGGCTCGGGTGTGGTGCCGGAGTCCCCGGGGCTTGCCTTACGGCTGACACTGAAGCAGGTGGGGAGTGCAAACCCCTGGAGATAAATACTGGAGTATTTCTAAAAGGCATAATTTTTGGTTAGCATTTTTCCTCAGATTTTCAAATAGCGTTGTACCTAAGGCATGCTAGATGTTGTGCCCTTTTTATTTAATTTTCTGTTTCTTTCAAGTCTTTAAATTGAGTAATTGTCCTTGAGGGTGGTTAGAGAAAGGTTTTATCTGTTTGCTGCCTTTGCAAAAACCGCCTGTGTTGAAAGTGTCCTCTTGCCAAGATCCGCGGCTGGGAGCGAGCTGTCTGTGCTGTGTGTTAGTAACTTCGAGCCCTCTGGGAGTGGGAAATTCCCAAAGTCAGTCAGGGTGGAGGAGGATGGGAAAGAAACATAGGTTGTTAATCCAGGATTAAAATAAAAACCTGCCTTTCCTCTCACTTTTTATCTTAAAAAGTGTGGAGACCTCACACATACATTTATTGTTTACTCACATGTACAGAAGGACAGTATGTTTGCTGTGTGGAGTCTGCAATACTGGGGTCATTCCCTCAGGCAGGTGGTGGCTGATCTGCAGGTGTGGTCCTTAGCCCAGAAGCCAGGTCTGATGTTTGTAGATGCTGTGATGCTGTTTTGGTTACTAACCTATCATTTAAGATGTCACGGCTGCCAGAACTGAGGAGGAAAATGCAGATAATTCTTAATCCTTAAGCAATCCTTGGCTGTCCTTCCAGCATGTTGCAAGCACCTCAGTCTAGTTCCTTGTCCCATACTTACTTGTGAGGACTTGGCAGCAGTGTGAATCAGAATTTCCTGTAAAGAATTCCCTCTGTAAAATTGTCTCCACATAAACATTTTACCTAGTTCTCCTTAGACATGCTGTTCTCCTGTCTTGAAGTGATGTTTCTTTATTTGCCTCTGCCACGAGTTTAGTACTGGGTAGAATGGTACATAAATGTCAAATGCATTGCTGACGGAGGACAGCCTATGAATGTCGGCATGTCGGCAGTTCCATAAACACTGGTGACAGTCCTCAGTTGGTTTTTTTCCCCTTCTTGTTTGCAAATAGAGAAAGGATATAATTTTGGTTATCCAAATATTAATGGTTTATTTTAAAATTCTAATATTTTAATTGCATTAGTCAGAGACCTTTCCTCAGCAATTGCATTGTCTAACACCTTTGTTATGTTACTGTTGTCTGAATAAGTTGATGCAAATCACTTATCTATGCTAAATCAGCATTTTGCAACTGTAAATGATGATACTCAGATTGTCGATATTTGTTTTGTATAGGCAATGTTCAGTGACTACCAGTGACTTGATTTCTGATGAAAATTCTTATTTTCTAGTTCTGTGCAACATCCACACTGCTGGCATCAAGAACAGGAATGTGGAAGCTGGAATGATTCCGATTCTTTGGTGTTTGATGAATATCAATGTAGACATTTAGACCAATGGCTGGAGAGGTAAGGAATGAATGTGAAGTTTGTTTAAATCTCCACTTTGCTGCACTCTTTTCTTTAGGAATCCAACAAAACCTTGGACATGATGAAATTAAATGTTTTGTAATAATACAGTAACACAGAGTTAGCAAATGATCTCTGCATTATGCAAGAGGAGACCATTCAGTTTGGCTAATGGAAATACATGCCATAATATTAGCAAGGATTTAGTATGAAAGAGAGGCATGGTATATACTGAGGCAGTAGTTTAAGCCCTTTATTGCTGAAATCTTCAATATTAGTATAATACTCCCACTGAAGCAATATGCTGCTTACTTTTCTTGCTTTGCTTACGCATCTTTATGCGTAAGTGTGGACAAACCATGTTTGTCTCTTCACTTGACAGTGTACCCAGTATATTCAGCTGTACTGCAGTTAACACCTTTTTTTTTTTTTTTTTTTTTTTGTAGTCCACTACCAAGGACAGTTTGAGATGAAATAAAATTTTATAGGTAGGTAGTTCTAGGAGTATTTTGCTTTGCTTTTGGATACTCTAGACTAAAGACGTCAGGTGGAGGAAGTGGTTGAGACTGGTATCTTAATGTCTGACAGGAACTACAAAGAGTGGCGAGTGCTTGGATATGTGCAGAAAACTGAGTAGAATGTAAATTAGAAGAGATGAAATATTTTACTGAGGGCGTCTGAAAACTTTTTTTATATAACGTATACCTCTCTGACTATTACATTGTATGAAGGTGAATGTCATTTCCGATGGTGTGTTTAATATTGCTTCAGTTAATAAATGAATCTTTTGAAGAGCTTAGGCAAAACCTTGTATTCAGGAGTGTTTTCTATGTCTTTGATGCTATCATAAAAAATACTAACAGTATGTGATGATTGTGAGTCAAACTGGATGTGCTAGCAGCGTTTTGTGTTTCTCTCTTGCTGAGTAGCTATGTTCCTTCTTAGTGTGGAGTCTTTATGTCATGTGTTAAAATGACACTGGCAGCATAGATGGTAATCTCATCTGTTGATGTGAAACTATTTAGGGAAAGTAAGACTGTAAGCGAAATCTACTTCTGTATTACTTACACTAAATATTGGGGCATTAACATTGAAAGAAGTGGACAGAGTGAAAGGAGAACTTTTCAGCACTTCAGAATATTACAGTTTTCATTTATTATATTTTTTAAGTTAATGAGGAATCTAGTAAGTGTTTCTTCATGCAGAGAACATCAGTGATCCAACTGATTATTGAAGAGCTTCCTGACTACCTTTCTGGCTTTACACAGCAGAGTTAACATTCTTGAAGTGATACGCTGGGATATGATGGTGTCTGACAAAATGTTAGTTCTGTTGATGTGATGAGCATTTTTCTGCTTCTAAGCATCTCCTCTGTCCTTTACACAGCCCTTAGCTGACGGCAGAGAGCAGTGACTAGTCTGATGATTTTGACCTGAGGTAATTTCTTGAATTGTGCTCTTTGATGGAATAGCAGCATTGAGAAGGTCCTGAAGTTAGTAGAGAGAAGCATTTGCATTGGCTGAGCTGGGAGTATTTTAAGAAATGGTCAGGTCTGTGTTCTGACATGAAATCCCTTCATGACCATTTTCTTCCCCTGCAAAGTAAAACTGGTAATCTTACATCACTGCTGAAGGTGACTTGGGCTGAAATGTTTCAATTTGTTTGACTTTGAATTAAAGTAGAGTAGGGGGATGCTCATGGTGTTATGGTTGTGGAGCTGGCTTTGTCCACTATTGAAATTTCTGTTCATTAAATAAGTTATGAGCAACAAATGTTCATATTGAGTTCTCGTTATTTTCCAGCTCTTCAACACCAGAAGATTCTAGCCCTCTTTCTAGTTGCCCTGACTGGGAAGGCAGAATCGAAGAAGGCAAAACAATGAGGACATCAAATAAAAAAAAGACAAAGTAGGTATTGAATAATTACTAGCTATTGTTGCTTTGGTTTTAGCGGTAGCCATCTGATGATCTCCAACTACTTCACATGCACTGATGAAGATTTGAAACACAGCCAGGCTGTTTCACACCAAGCCTGAAGGAAGCCTTAAGGAGAGAGTAGTAGTGAGAATTCTTATCTCAAAAGCTACTTGTATGATCATTTCAGATTCTCTTCCTTTCTCAGCCTACATGGCATATTCATTACAACTTTCCATAAGAGAAAATACTGGAATAGCGAAAGTTAAAATGAAAACCAGCCATTGAGGCTTGGAAAGAGAAATGGCTATTAGATCATTCAAGGTAGCCTCCTTTGTATTATCCATCTTTGCTTTAGGTTTAAGCTTTTTCATATTTATGTGAGGAAGTTGTTACACATATATGCAATAATTGTGTGTCATCTGATTTCCTTGTTATAGGACTAGCTCTAAGCTTCTAGTAAGGCAGCTCTAGCACCGCTGCCCTCAGGTATATGTTACGTGTTACAAACCTGAGCAATTGCATGAACTTGCAAAACCTGCTCTTTTTGTTGTAGTGATTGATTTGGTTAGTGCAACTTTCACTGCTGTACACTGGTGAAGTAAGAGTTGTGCTTCCTGTCTATCAGAGTAAGAATATGTGCAGTTCTAGAGTATGTGTTTATATAACTTGTTGTAAAGCTGTTAAGGTTCTTTTCAACTTGATTCTATTTTTTATTTTTAAGTTCTGTTTCGAGTGATTCTGCTAATCCAGCTGAAAGGGAAACAGATGAAGTGGTTCTGAGGAGAAGACAAAAACAGATCAATTTTGGAAAGAATACCCTTGCATATGACAGATACATTAAAGAAGTTCCAAAGTAAGTTGCGCTGTGTTGCACATTTCCAACTAAACTCTTCTTTGTTCCTGATGTGTGTGTAGATCATCACACAGCTTTAGTTCTCTTAAAATCATGTGAACAGTAAGTGAAGAAAACGTGAATAAATTGATTTTTCTTAAAGAGAAACCAGTTTTTTCTGCATACAAACAAATTTAGTTAGGGAAAATGTAAAGCTAAATGTTCCCTTTGTGTGTTGCTGTTGCTAGTAGCAAATACACTTTAAATAAATTCTGTATTAATCAGTTCCCTGTGACACTTCTGGTGACTGTGTTGCTAGGCTAGTATGAAGTTAATTGATACCAGGAAATGACAGCTTTGAAGAAGGACTGAATAAAGCCCTGTATTTAAGTATTGGTAAGGGAAACCAATCTTCAGTGGTTCATGAGTAACTAAGAAATCAAAACCTGGATTTCTTGCTTTCTCTGTTATTCCGCTTTGAGCTTCAGAGTCTGCGAATTGTGGCACTCAAATCACGATTTCTTAGCCAGCCCTCTCTACTTACTGCAGAGCCCTTTAGATTCAGAAGCTGATCTGTACTAATGTGTGGATATGCATCTGTGTTCTCCCCAAAACCCCTGTTCTGAGTGGCATTTTAACAGGATAGTTGATAATATTGTTCCTTAGCAGGGATCTGTTTATCTTACAAAAAGTGTTAAGGCTAAGTACATTGATCTGTGAAGCTGGTAGGGGGAACCACTTGAGACCAAAGTTCTTTGTGTGATTTAAAACATTATTGTAATATATTTTTCTCCACACCCAGGCTCAAAGCTGACTGCAGTATGGCAGGACTATAAACAGGATTATTTTGTACTGAAGATGCAGTTTGAGTGGGCTCTCAAAGTAACCTGTGGTGGGCAGGATCTGAGTTTGGGATATAATTTGACAAATTGACTTCCAGCCACTGGGTGATCCCAGACAGCATTGTTACAGTGTCTGCCCAGTGTAGATTCAGTTGAAAGGCATGTATATCATTTACATTTTACCCAGAGGGTGTGGGTACTTTGTTTTCTATACTCCGAAAAGACAAACGCTGTTTAGAATTACAGCAGTTCCCATTGTAAAAATGAATGGACAGTGGTGGAACAGAAGTTCACTGAAGATACTTGTGGGTTGATGGCTGCCAACAACCACATACCCACACAGCTACTTGCTCCCTCCCTCTCCCCATGGGATGGGGAAAGAATAGCAAGAGCAAAAGCAGGAAAACTGATGGATTGAGATCAGGGCAGTTTAATAGGTGAAGGAAGGAAAGAGGGGGGAAAAAGCAACTAATGCAATCACTCACTACCTCCCACAAGTAGAGTGGTGCCTCTGAGCAATGTCCACTTTGGAAGACACCTCTCCTTCTTCCTCTGCCCTGGTTTTTATTGCTGAGTGTGACGTTATACAGTATGGAATACCTCTCTGGGTAATTTGAGTCAGCTGTCCCAGCGGCTTCCCCTCTCAGCTTCCTGCTCACCCTCAGCTTAGCAGCTGCAGGAGGGGACAGGGAATGCAACATCCACACAGTGGGAAAGAGAGAAACCCTTTATGCTCTGCAAGCACTGTTCAGCAATAGCCAAAAATTAGTGTGGTGTCAGCACTGCTTTAGCCGTAAATCCAAAACACAGCACTACAGGGACTGCTATGAAGGAATTTAACTCCATCCCAGCCAGACTCCTTAACAATACTATCTACAAAGAAACTGCACACAACTCAGGATACTGTTGAAGGGGTATGATTTGTGCTTCTGTTTCATATTTGTCCATGGGCAGTAGGGATCTGCTTTTGGCAGCTGTCAGAGTGCTGCACTGGATGAACCTCTGGTCTGACTCAAAATGCTATTGTTAGTTTTTGTTTGTGTGGTCTGTTTTTGACAACTTTTTAGAAGACACCCATTTCACTTAAGTGTTTAAAAATATGAAAATTTAAATTAATTAAGCTACTGATGCTTGCGTGATCTGATGGACTGAGGATTTCTTTTTTAAGAATGAAAATCATGTCCTGAAATATAAATGTTACTGTGTATTTACAGGAATCAGCGAATACCAGGAGTTCATCCTAGAACTCCCAACAAATTTAAGAAGTACAGCCGTAGATCCTGGGACCAGCAGATCAGGCTGTGGAAGATAGCACTGCATGCCTGGGATCCTCCTACTGAAGAAACCTGGGATCTGCAGCCAGTGTGTGTATGGGTGAATTAAGCCAGCACCTGTCTCTTGCTTCACAGGAGGACTCCTATTTCCTCCAGAGCATTCCTAACTGGGAGCAAGAGATCAGGTTTAGAAATGCAAGTCTCCTTGAATGCCTTGTTTTCCTTTTGAATTCTGCTAGTCTTCAAGATATTCCCATTATTTAGTCTCTATTAATCTCCAGTAAGGCACTCTGGGGAGGAAGGCTTTTGGTCTGTCTACAGTAGTACACTCCCTTCCCCAGCGTGTTTACACTGGTCAGCATAAAGTAAAATTATTTTTCTAGAAAGGGATAGACACAAGCAGAAATTCAGTGATTACTGTTCCTTGACCTTGATAACCTTTCCATCTTTTTCTGATGTCAGCAGGACCACCTTTCTCCTGCTATACAATATCTCAGAGGGTTTGAGAAGTGTAAGAAGGTTAGAGAGAGATTTCTGTGCTCTGCAGGAGAGTGGCAACTGTGTTGGAGATGGAATTTGTTATATATATTTTCAGAACACTGAATTTCTGTAACATGGCTAGCTCCACTAACTGACACCACCTAATACTTTCTGAGGTTGGAACTAGTAAACTGGGAGAAAAAGAGTGGAAATCTATTAGCTCTGTATCTGCATTGTGTAAATGGTTTTAGCTGTGTTGTAATTGACTTGCGATGGAGGTTGCAGTTGTTTGCACCACTTGGATGTCATATGAGATGAACTGTTAATTATTACTGCGGCTTAATTGTCTTCTGCTTGGAGTAGTAAGCTAGATGGTTAGTATTTTAAATCTGTGTGTGGTTTTGGTTTTTTTTTTTTTTTGTCTTTTCTGTTTTTAGTAGTACAGAACCCTCAGGCAGTTCCCAGGAATGGTTCTGCAAAGATCAGGATGTTTCTGGCTCCCTTGTATTTGATGAAAAGCAGAAGAAAAATGAGTGTGAAGATGAATGCAGACAGACTGACTACACACCGGAGAGGTATGAGAGAAAACTTTTGTGGTTAACTTATAGAAATAATTTGATACACATTGATGATGGGTTGTTTGGGGGTTCTTTTGGAAATGTTTAATGAGGGAGGGCAGTTAAAGCTCAGATTTGGAGTTTGGCACTTCTGTTGTTGAATGTAATCCATCACTGGTACACAGTGTTGAATGTAGAAAATGACCAGCATTACAGAATTGCATGCTTAACAGTAGAAAAAGGCAGTGTTTCTTCAGCTTCTCTGTTCATAGTGTTGAGTACCAAGATTTCTTTAACCACTCTTGGCAAGTGCTGAAAGCAGGATACCTTTTTCAGAAGCAAGTGTGACCATCCTTAATTGTTACGCCTGTCTGCAGAACAGCAGGGAGACTTTAACAGTGAAGCACCTCATGCGCTTCCCTATTTACTCAGGTGTCTTGATTTGGGGGCATGTGTGTGGAGCTGAAAGTGGTTCTGCTTCCAAGTTCCTCGTGCGATTGTGACTCGGTTCACTTTCCAAAAATACAATGGAGTGGTTACCAAAATGTGAGCCATTTTCTCTGTGTTCCTCTGTTGTGACTGAGGAATCATACCTCAAAACAAAGTCTTCCTGTGTAGCATGTGCCATTATTTTGCAGAACTCTGATAACCATTTAAACAGAGATGAAAAATGTTATGTGTGTAAAATCCATGTCTTCTTTTTGTAGTTCCTGTTCTCCTGATTCTTCTCCAGTATGGAAACGCAGAAAAAGAAACAATTCTGACTCCTCTGTGGTTTCAAAGAGCAAAAACCATTATGTGCATATGTACCACACACTGGAAAGGTATGAAATGGTTCTCCATATGGAGATTCATTGATATTACGAACTGACTTTTGGAATGTGACTGGTATTTATCCCTCCATTTATTAATAGCTTTAATTTTATCTAAATGTGTGTGCAATTTAATGAGGAAAGGAAATCGTGCCAGAATAGTTGTGTTGTATGATAGCAAATATTTACAGTGCTCCACTGCAAAGGTGAAGAAACGTCAGCATCAGAAGACCCAACAGGTTTTGTGTGTAGATTTAGGCAACACTAATGTGTTGGTCTTGATTTCTCGTGGAACCTGATTTCTGCTTCAGAGGTGGTAATTCTGAAATTGTTATGTGTCTGTCATAGTTATTTCCACGCCTCTTGCATGCACTGCATTCCGCTTTTTGGTGCGCGAAGTGTGTACAAGTTGATGAATGTTATGGTAAAGGAATGGAGTCCAATGTGCAGTTGTTAAGTCTGCCAGCGAATACTGAAACTCGCTGCCTGTTTAATTATTACCATGTTAGGTTTGCTACAGGTATTACAGAGAATATGTGTTCATGAAGGGATGTGAAAGAAGCTTCGTGTATTTTGATTAAGCTTTTGCCTGCCTTCTGAAAAGATGGTATGGAAGAAAATGCTTGTTGGAACAACAGGGAATTGGTCACCCAGCCTGGGACAGGGACAGAGTGAAGTTAATGTGCAAAAATGGATAACAGAAGGGTAGAGTTTTTCAGGCTGACACCTTCTCCATTCTAAGTTGTTCTGGAGTTAAACTACTACTCTAGCAATTGGTCTTAATCGTATCTCCTTTTTCCCCCCTTCCTAAGCTGCTGCGTGAGAAGCCTTCCTATAAATGAGAAATGATAGGCTATGTAGAGGAGAGCATGGTGTAACTCGGTACAAAAGTTTTGTCAGAATCACAAGGAAACTGGAACAATGATTTAAGTTTTTGGGGGTTTAGTAGACTTTTCACACTACCTTAGTAAAAATGTTTATATAGGTGTGTTGTTTTTTTTTCTACTTAGCCCTCTTATCTTCAGAAGAATTAAGAGGAACAGTGATACAAAGGTCCATAGTTTCAAACCTTTTCACTTTCTTTCTAGTCTTACTGAATCAGGACATCAAGAGGCTTTTTCAAAGTGCTCAGAGTGGGAAGCCTTTGGTGAAAATGAAGAAGTAATGACAGCACAACATGGAACAGAAATAACAAGGTAAATACCTTGATGATTATGATGTTCTTTCTGTTTATTGCTTGTGCTGTGAAGGTGCCTTTGGTTTTTTTATCTTCCTTTTCCTTCACTGTTGAATACAACTTTTTTTTTTTTTTATCCCCCTCCTTACACTTCCTCTGGCATGTGGTACATTTTGATTGTTCTTTTTGCTCTTTGAGTTTGCTTGGCTTTTCCCAGTCTGGCTCTCCATCTATCACTTTCTGCTGCTTCTGCCATTAAGTAATGCTGGAAGATTCTGAACCCGTTTCACCCTCTTTGCCTTACAGAAAGCGATGGCATTTTACAGAAGTGGTCCCCGTGGTTGTTACTAGCCTCTCTTTCGTTAAACCTACGAGCTGAAAGCTGCTTCTCTGTCTCCTGAGAGATTAAGTTGTTTTGTAGCTGACAACAATGATAGTTATTTGTTTTTATGCAGTGACCCAATTCCAGCCAGTTGTTCTTCAGGATGGAACGATCAGAAACAGAAAAAAACCAAGTCCTATCTGCCTGACAGCAAAACTTGCAGAGATACAGACTGCAGGCTGGAGAGGTATAAAGTGCAGTTTGTCAGTCAGGGACTTTTTTTTTGTGTATTAAGTTAAAAGTGTAGTTGCCTTATTGCTATATTTCAATCCAAACTTTTATTATGAACATGGATTTTTTTTTTTATTTTTTTTTTTACTCTTCTTAGAGATGTGTTGGCCAATATTTATATGTTGTGTGGTAACATTCTTTCCTTAAATTCTGATATTGTGGTCTGTATTAGAGTAAATAGCAGGTTGTAGCTGTATTTAGTCTAAAAAGGTTACCGTAAATAAAGCCACTTAGTCTTTGGATTATTTTTTTTTTTTTATTTGTAGGCTTAAACTTTGTAGTGGTCTATTGGAAGGGCATCAGCCAGAATACCCTGAAAGGGAATGGGGAAGTGCAAGTGTTGAAGATAGAATAATGAGGAAGAAAATTTAAACACCAAGGTGAGTTCATGCTGGGTATTTATTTTACTCATTTTGTTTCATTAGCCTATGTGCAGTATTGTTCTGCAGAATCCAACTGTTCAGTTCAAGAAGATCAGTTTCTCTTTACATTCCTTTATTATATTAATAGTTTATCCCATCCTCTTGTATTTAATGCAGCATGTTAATTAAAAGATCTAATACTTCAGACTTGGCAAATGGAAATACTTACCCATTCAGCCAGAAAACATGTTTTATCACCCAAGTGAAAAGTGCCAGGTTTTTTTAATTATTTCAGTAGCAGCTTTTCTGCCTCTTAATATTTTTTGTGATGAAGTCACAACTTTGCATTTGCAGCAGTAGATTTCAATGAAAGGTTTATCTTGCACTGTATTCCTGATGTGCGTTAATAAGATGGGTAGTATCTTGAGTCAAACAGCTTTTATTATCAGGTAGTCTTTTGTGTAATTTGATTGGCTTTGTTCTACATTTAAAACAGACTCTGAAATATTCTGGACTAGAATATAAATGTCTGTTTAACAGTCATCTTGGAATATTTTGCATAATAAAACTCATAAAGAATATGGCACACAATTAGTTTTACACTACTTAGGATTTGTATTCTAGCAATATGAAGAAAAGGCAGGTAGAATTTTTAAATTGTGCTAATGTTTTTTTTCTATTCACTTCATTGATTTTTTTTTTTTAAATTAAAATCTTTGAGCATGATTAAGACTTAATACGGATTCACTTTTCTAAAGTGCTAATACAATATTTGAAAATATCTAGTCTCTCTTTGTATATAGAAGTATCAAAGAAGAAGGACTTTCTCCTGTGACAGCAAATGATTTGAAGAATAGGGATATAGACTGAGATCACCCTTGGAAAACTGGTGCAGTCGCATAAGTTCTGCACTGAAAGTGGGAGAGATTTACAGTCAGCATATGTGCAATCAACATAAGGTGAAACGTGCAGGTAAAAGAAGCATGACTCTATACATCACAGTTAAGAGAGTCTTTTTCACTGTACTGGCTCAGTATTGGGGCCAGTTCTGTTAAATAACTTTATCAGTGATGGGGACGAGAGGATCAAGAGCACCGTCAGCAAGTTTGCAGATGACACCAAATTGGGCAGGAGTGTTGATGTGCTTGAGGGTAGGAAGGCTCTAGAGGGATCTGGACAGGCTGGGCCGATGGGCTGAGGCCAATTGTATGAGGTTCAACAAGGCCAAGTGCCGGGTCCTGCACTTGTGTCACAACAGCCCCATGCAACGCTACAGGCTTGGGGAAGAGTGGCTGGAAAGATGCCCAGCAGAAAAAGGCCTGGGGGTGTTGTTTGGCAGCCAGCTGAATATTGAGCCATCAGTGTGCCCAGGTGACCAAGAAAGCCAGTAGCATTCTGGCTTGTATCAGAAATAGTGTGGCCAGCGGGAGTAGGGAAGTGATTGTGCCCCTGTGCTTGGTACTGGTGAGGTCACACCTCAAATGCTGTGTTCAGTTTTGGGCCCTTCACTACAAGGAGGACATTGAGGGGCTGGAGCGTGTCCGGAGAAGGGCAACAAAACTGGTGAGAGGTCTGGACCACAAGTCTGATGGGGAGCGCCTGAGGGCACTGGGGGTGTTCAGCCTGGAGAAAAGGAGGCTGAGGGGAGACCTTATTGCCCTCTACAACTGCCTGACAGGAGGGTGTAGTGAGGTGAGGGTTGGTCTCTTTTCCCAGGTAACAGGTGATAGGACGAGGGGAAATGGCCTCAAGTTGCTCCATGGGAGGTTTAGACTGGGTATTAGGAAAAATTTCTTCACCGAAAGGGTTATCAAGCATTGGAACGGGCTGCCCAGGGAAGTGGTTGGGTCCCCATCCCTGAAGGTATTTAAAAGGTGTTTAGATGAGGTGCTTATGGACATGGTTTAATGGTAGGATGGCAGGGTTAGGTTAACGGTTGAACTCGATGATCTTAAAGGTCTTTTCCAACCTGAATGATTTTATTCTGTTCTGGTCTTTTGGATAGTCAGTTGATATTTAGTTGCTTCGCAGTTGTCTTTGTTGTAAATAAGTCTAATAAGGAGTGTATACATTTAGTGCGTTCACAATCATTCATTCTAATCGAAAAACTCGCTTTGTGACATGTAAAGTGTAGAAAGTGAATTAAGTATCTTCTCTATGGAGCAACACGTTGGTTTCCTGGGATGCAAAGATCAATATTGAGAGAGAGATGCTGCCTTTAATCATGGTTTTTAGGTGTGATGAGCTCTAACTCTCAAATGGGGGAAACTTCATCTGTGGAAAGTGAATGTTGCTTGAAAACCAGATCGTGTGTTACATGGTAGAATACCACACTGCCCTCCTTTTTGCTAAAAGAAAATTTCTGTCTTAAACAGGAGAAAAAATACATGTGGCTGTTTGAAGGCCAGTTAAGGGTCTATAATTTTGGGTATGTCTGGTTGCTCTTTAAAGGAAAAAAAACTTAGTAGGACACTTAAGACATGGCAGGCTAATTAGAATTGAGAGAAAAATGCATTTTATGAATTAATAACAACATTTAGGTGAAAATGATGCGAGGGTTAGGAAACATAGGCTGTACTGCTTCATTTTCTCTTTGACAAATACTTCAGCAATATAGGGTATGTTGTAATCTCCTTGGTTTTCCAATAACTTAAGTTCTCAAAGCGTTACACCATCTGTAACAGTTTCTGTAGTATAGACAGTATGGCTGTCTTTTATACTGGGCTTTAAGCTCACCATATTCAGTACTTTGTTCCATTTACTGCTATGGTAATACTACAGCTGAAGCAAGTAAATGTTTTGCTGTTAATGCCCAGATATATCATATTTATAAAACGTTATCTACCTTTTTTTTTTTTTTTTAGGTTTCTTCAGATCTTTAAGGTTAGGTTGTTTTCTGCAAGCTCTGCCTCAAGTGTAAAACTTCAGATTTCATTAAGTCTGTGCTACGATAATGACGGATGCTCCTTAAAAGCTTTTGTGAGAATGTTTCTGCTTTACCTGTGTTCGCAGATGCCATGTGCATCATACTGTAAAGGCTACTTCAGTTGATGGATCCTGCTGTTGCCATTTGGAGATCACGCTACTTAGAGTGCGCTAATGTGCTGGTGAATTGGTCCAATGTCGAGTCAGACTGAAGAATGCCACCCCTTAAACCAAGGAGTTAAACCCTGTTTCCTCTACTGGACCAGAATTGTACATCCAACCTGAAGAACTGCTTCAAAATAGTGTAGATAATTCCAGCCTTTCTCCAGTTGTTAAAGACAAACTGTTCTTAGCTTTTGAATTGGGTGATGATCCATTTGGCTTATTCACCGTTCTCTGGGATACATTAAGCTAGCATTTGCTTAAGCCTAGTGAGAGAAGAGAAAGGCAGGTGGTTTATCACCATCAGCTCCCTCTGTTTACGGGGATGAGTGACTGTTCAAACAGCAACACAACCTAAATACCTGGATTTTACTTCTATGTATGTTGCAGCCTGACCCAAAGAGCAAATCTACTGCTGAGAGTGTAAGAGGATGAGTTCGGTGCCTGCTGTTCCTACAGGAATTGGAGGTGAGCAGCAGTATTTGCAGTTTTGGAGCTGCTCATGGGTATGTGGTGTCCAGGCTAAGTGTTGTCATGGTGTTGAGATCAGCTTTCCTTTGTTTTGCTCTCTAGCACTGTGCTCAGAAGGTCAAAGTGAGGGCTGTGGCTGCAGTGGAGTTTCGACCAGATTCATGTGCCAGTTAGAAGTTTTGGGGGTTTTTTTTACAGTCCTTGTGGCATTTTATGTAGCATGTAACTGGGATCTGAATGTCTGTTAGTGCTGGGAATTGTCTCTCTGTGGTAGTTGAGCCTGGCTCTTGGCAAGGCCACTGCAGAACTGTGGCAATGCCAGGGATGACACGTGGCAGCCTTGCTGTGGGGCTGGCAGTGCACCCGCAGGGCCAAAAGCCCATTGTGCTGCTGAAGTGGAAGGAAGCTCCTTCCCAAAAACTGCTCCCAGTCCCTTCAAAAGGTTATTTCCAGTCATGCTCAGGCATGGGGTTAGGACCTGTCCCAGCACAAGGGTGGCTCAGTCACACACCACAGAGCATGGGGTGTGTGCATACATGGAACACGTCTGTACAGGACTCTTTTTATGAAGTAATATTTAGAACCTCGTTGTTCCAGTGTGCATGCTTCCATGTGACTTATGATGAATGTAAATAAGGGAATGTGTTACATTTTTGGCATTTTGTCTTCATGCAAAAGAATAAAGACTTTAAAAATCCCTGTTAGTCTGCTTTTGCTGTTGTCAGTTTCATCATAAAAGGAATATGTGGGTTCAGTAGTCCCTTTTTTTGTTCATTTTAAGGTGCTTTGTTAATTTTCAGGGGGGAGGGTGTTATGCCTTGCTAAAAGGATGAAGGACTCTTTGGAGATTAAATCGAACTCTTGTAGAGAGTTTACAGTACAGCTTGGGTCATGTCCAACTCCTCAGTTTGCATTTTGTCATCCTATGAGTTTGTATTTCGTGCATTGTATTTAGTGGAAGGGAGCAGCTGAGGCCATTCTGCCATGAGAAAGGCTTCCTCCTGGAGATGATGGAGCTGTTAGGTGAGAGTAATAGGCTATCATTAAATATGTGAGCTCAGCTGTCAGAGTCCTTAAACTTTTGCCTATGGTGGATAGGGCCTGCAATGGATTTATGGACACAAATCCATAGGATTCGTAACCCTTAAAAGATCCTGTATTTCTTGGTGTTAGATACTTGGACTAGAAGTACAACAACTAATCTGCCCACGGCAGTTAAATTTGGGGTGGTTTTATTTCCCCAATCCAGGTTTTGTATGCTTGGGCAAGCTATGCTAGCACAAAGAAAGGAATGATACTGAGTAGATGAGGTTTGAGGTCTGCTAAACTTACTTCATGCAGTGCTGCCACTCGATGTAGAACCATTGCAATGTCTTTCAATTAGTAACAGTACCCTCATCAGTCTAAACAGAGCAGTTAAAACTGGAATGCAACCCATCCGTTCAGTTGTTTATCTATCCAAGGCTATTTGACATAAGAGTTTACAGCTGAGGTAAGCAAAGCTGAAGTCTGGCACTCCACCCCCAGTTTGTATTTGATAGCCTTCCATTAATTTTACCTATTTTACTTAAATCCAGTTTGCATAAATCTCTGCTCAGTTCATAATTAAGCCAAAACAAACTCTGAACTTCACCAGCCAGGTTTAAATTTCTTCTAAGAAGTGACATGTATCTTCTGTTGGCATGCTTCCACTGGGAGGATCTCCTTACGGATGATACATTATCTGTGCTTGTAGAAACAGTCCTTCGCTAGTAGTTCTGAAATGCCATTGGTTATCTGTACTTTGTTTTTAAAACGG
The DNA here is from genome assembly GCA_017310255.1 of Butorides virescens. Taxonomy (NCBI): domain Eukaryota; kingdom Metazoa; phylum Chordata; class Aves; order Pelecaniformes; family Ardeidae; genus Butorides; species Butorides virescens. The sequence goes on from JADKXX010003461.1 coordinate 33,352, forward strand.
CTGCTTTAAGGTCACAGTGGTGAGGATTTCTCCGCCTCCCCTTGAAATTCCTACTGGGGTGTGAAAGTGCTTTTCTGAAGGATTTTCTTTGCTGACAAGGACAGAAAGATGCAAGGCAGCTGTAATCCCTCAACTGTGTTACAGCAGATAGTTCTGCTTGATAAACTGAATTTAACTTGTATGTGGCATTATGCTAAAAGTACTGTGTGACTTCCAGGCTGGAGCCATTCTCCATCTGGCTCGCTTGGATGCATTCAGGTAAACATGCTGTTCAAGTCCTCTTATCTCAGAGCAAGGCTGGAGGAAATGGAGTTTGTTTGTACGTGTTTTGAACCTAGGCTGAACTTCAAGCGTGTCCTTGGTTCAGGAATGCAGCTCTGTTTTCCATAGCAGCGTGTGGGAAAGGAGAGGTGCTAGCATAGCAAACCTTCCCGCAGGAGCACGGCTGCTTTTGCAGATGCCACACACAAGATGTGTGCGTTTGTACAATTTTTATTTACAAGGCAAAGGGAAAGGAACTCCCACGGTTCCCTTAGAAGGTAAGGCTTCCCTTACATTGTACTATTGTCAGATCTTAGTCTTTCACTGAGCATAGAGCTAGCCTGACTGTTGCCAACCAAAGGCAGGCATTTTGGAGACATCCTGTGACAGACATCTCTGAGGAGAAAAGCACAGGACCTGTGTACAACCTCTGAAGAAAAAACATCGAGTTGATGGAAAGCAAACACAGTTCTCCTTTACCTCTTCTCAAAGTACTACTGATTTCAGCCAGGAGCACTAGGTACGTAGACATTCCACCCAGAAAGCATTATTAAACAGTTAAAATGCCATTTCCAAATACGTAATTAGCAGGTGTCTTTGAGACAGGTACATATAATGAGAACGCAGATGCAATTTGTAGAAGTGAAACATTTTAATTCAGTGCATTCGCAAATGGGGGGGGGGGGAAAGGTAAAACCATTGAAAAGTTGAGCAAAATAATGCAAAAAAAAAAAAAAAATCAATAGAAAGCCATCTAGCCGCTGAGGTTTCAAACTGTGTAATTTCTAAAAGCCCTTGCAAATTACTGCCTGGAGACTCTTGGTCTGGCCTGGTGCAGTTCCCAAGGCAGGCTGGCAGCGAGCAGTTGCCTTTCCGCTTCTGAAGCTGTTCGTTTCGCTGGGAAGTTTGTGTGTCTGCGTGTGTTCATCCACTTGTCTGTCACAGCTTTGCAAAATAAATCAGCCAAGTGGTTGAATAGTATTTGTGCCTTTTGGGAAAAAATAAGCGTGTGGTTCTCCCACTTTTAACAAGGCTGTGCAACGAGCTTTGCAAATTGGCAGTGAAGAGGACCTTCAACACATCTGAGCAATCCTGAGCTTCGCTGAGCAGGTGCTTCCCCTTGGCCTTCAAGACCACATCTACAATCCTGCAGTGATCTCTGGTAGAAGAGAACTCAGCAGTTTTTACTGTGCTGATCTGGGACCCTTATCTGACCTCTGCCTTCTTACCCTTGCTCTCATGCCCAGAGTTAAAAGCAGTTGTACTGTACAGCTTTGCACAGCCTTGAAGAAAGCCCCCTTTTCTATCTGCAAACTAAAAAAAGGGTAAGAAGGGCTGCCTGGTTATTTACCAGACTTCAGCTGGGATGTTCCTGTAGGCTATTCTGCTCAACTCTCCAAAAAGGATTAACAAGGAAACAGGAAGAAACAAATGTGTTCCTGGAACTACTCACGATTTGAATCTAGAGACCTAGAATTAATGGGAGCATGTGGTGAAGAGGAAGAAGGGCTTAAGGTATGTGTTGCATGGAGCAGGTGCTGCTTCTCTGATGACTGTCTTGATTACTTTAAATAATATGGATCTAAAGCAGCATACTTCTTTCAGCTGCAATTATGCTGTTTGGACAATTCTGTCTTCCTAGCACACGAAGGTGTGTGCTGCCACCCACTGTGCCTGGTGACTGTGTCCTTTCTACTCAACTGGTGGATAACAAGAGCTCCAAGTCTGTCTAAATAATGACTGGAAACAAGTTGGAGTAGCAGGTGTCTTTCATTTCTGTAAATAATTACATGTCAGAATTGTAGTTTGTAAAACCTTGCTTCACTGCTACAGGAGATGCAAATTCTCCCTCCCAATATACACTTCAACCTTGCTATGCATGAAGTATCTTCACAAAAAAAACAACAGAACAAAACGCCACCTGTCAATATGTACTTGGAAAGCCTCTCCAAAAAGCATCGCTGGGCTTTGGCAGTTGCTTTTGTCTTAAGCTGCTCAAAAAACCAAACCAAAGCAACTTTTGTTTGTTACTTCTACACATTTCATTGCTGACCTCGCAAGTGTTACTCAAATACAGCCTGTCATGGCAATGAATATTAGGTTCCCTTCACCCAGGTTCATTGCAGGACATGTTTATGCTCTTTAATGTGTCAGATACCTACTCTGGGGCTGCTTTGCACCTCCTCAGCTGACACTTTAATTTTCCCTTAGTGCTGTTTGTGTCTGGTCTCTGATGGAGCCAAAGAACAGAGAGATCCTTGAGAACTGCAGTGGTTGTTGCAAACTTACTGAACAAATATGCAAGTTAAAGGGGAAAAAAAAAACCTAATTGCAGTTTTTTAAAGTCTTATATCCCTAAATATCATTAGAAGTATTTTGGACTAAGGCCACATCTGCGCTAGAAAGCTTTACTGGTGAAACCTGCAGAATTTTTGTTATATTTCTTACTTCTACTGCCTCCGTGCAATTACCTTGCGTGAGCTAGATGAGGTATGAGTGTGTAACTGCATTTCTGCCAAGTAACCAGAGCCAAGGTTTGCTGGCTTTCTGCTACCTGTGAGAGAAAGATGAGGCTGATGCAGTAAAAATGCAGACTGACAGGCAAACCATGTGTGATCCAGAAGAAAGCTTGCTAAAACTAAGTTTAAAACCCTACTTTCTGTATCCTGATACCACGGCTATAATTCCGCTCTGTTGTTTTGAACTTTTGTTATCACAGCTATTGTACAGCAGTAATTTTTTTTTTTTAGAAGAGGCAACAAAGATATGAATAGTGAAAAGCAGTTAATTGTATGCTGCAGGCAGTAACCAAATGCCAGTGATGAGGAGGCCAGCTGGGCCAGCGCAGGTGAGACAATGTGGTTACAAGAAAACTACATTCTTAGAATTAATGCAAAAATTGTGCCAGCTTCTAAAGCAAGCGAGTGCTGCTGCTGTGGCCACGGGTGACAGTAGCTCTTACACAGCCTGGAATTCTTGCAAACTTGCCTTTTGACAGCAGGAAATTTATGACAGGAAAGTATAGGGTGAGCGAGTATTACCTAAGAGTGCTGGAAAGACAGGGATTCAATGAAATAGACTGGGGGCTCTTGTCAGAGGGAAAGAAAAAAGGATGAATATCCTGACTGGGGGCTTTGTCTGCTCGCAAGTTGCTCCTGTGAACATGCTGAGGCACAATTTTTGTAATTTTTAAGGTTTTGGTTGAGGCATCATGATGGGGTTTTTTGTAGGGTATTGAAAACAGACCATCTCCTGTAGAGCTGCATCAGAATATGCAAAGGCTGCATCTGAACAAGCAGAAATACAACATGTAATTAAAGAAGAAAACGAACTCGGTTCTACAACGGGAGAAACATCCCGTTCTCATCGCTACCCTGTCACATTTTGAATACCAAACCTGCAGAGATCCAGAGGTTACATTACATTCCCCAAATAATCTAATGCCTTTTTAAATATGAATGCTCGCTGCTTGTTGGAGACAAAAAAAATCACTTTGCCTAGAGGTAATTTTACTGTTGTTTTTGTAACTTTACCAGCCGTGCTGTAGTTACTGCAAAAGCTACGTCCACAGCGTCCAAGAAGCAGCAGCGAGGGCAGAAGAAAACGCTGCCTGGTTTGTGTGTGTCTCTCTCTGGAGCGTCCCACCAGCCTTCAGCCCACGAGGGCTGCGGAGGTGTTTTTGTTTAAAGCTGTGCTTGCGGGAGTCCTCCACGTTGTTTCTAAATGACTGTTGTAAAACGTCAGTGTACACCCGCTCTGACGGGTGAGTAGGATCTCACTGCGTCCGTGGCAACACCATCCTTAATCGGTAGCGATATGAAATATTACTTAATGCCACGTCACTTCAGAAAATATAAGTCCATGCCCTAAGTGCCTGCCGTAGGGCCCGAACCGGCTGTTGAAATACCGCGTGCTCCTCGCGGATCGAGGAGCCGTGCTGACGGCTGCCGCCCTTCAGCTTTACATCACGGGAATCTGCGTCTTTCCTTTCCCTTTGGCTATTTTCTCGTTGTTTAGCAGGGCAGCCGTGCCCCGCAGCCCCCGCGCGCCAAAACCGCGCGCCGCCGCGCTCGATTCTCCCGCCAACACGCCCCGGGGCGGGGCTAGGCGGGGCGGGCGGGAGCGGGCTAAACCATTACACACCCCGGGGAGGGGGGATAGGCGTCCTCGGGGCCGCGCCTGCCTTGGGGCGCCGCGGCGGGGAGCGTGTCTGCTTCGCGCCCACCGGCGGGCTCGGCTCGGCGGGG
>JADKXX010003462.1:0-33812 GCA_017310255.1 Butorides virescens
CGTCCCCCCCCCCCCCCGTAAAAGAGAAGCTGGGCCGGGGCGGGTCGGGCCGCCCGGAGGGAAGCGGGCCTGAAGCTGCCGCGGGGGAAGGGGGCCTAGGTGCCCGGGTCTCCTGTTCCCCCCCCCCCCCTTGGCTGGGAGGGCGGGCGGCGGGGTCGTGGGGCCGCTCGCCTCCCATGGGAGAGCCTCCCTCTGAGGGGCTGTGAAGGCCCGCACCGACTTTTGTCGCTCTCCGCGTGATTTGTTGAAGTAAAACGAATAAGCAAGCTGCGATGTCTGCACGGGGTGGTGTTTCGAAGAGGTTAATAAAATAAAACCGCTTAATGTGCTCACCTTGTCTTTGGCTTGCCTTGCTGTCAGCCCACAGCCCCCGCCTCGCTGGTCCCAAGGACGGAAACGTGGCGCAGATGGAAAGCGGAGAAAGCAGAATGAGTCAGAATCGTCCGGTTTTGATGAAAACAAGTACAGGTCTTCTGACAACAGGCTGGACAGGTAGGCAGTGCTTGCAACAGAAACAACTTGCCGCTCTTTTGCTCCTCAGGAGCTGTTGAACTGACTGCTGTACTCAGTTTTGCAAGCCCTACCTATTTATATATCGCTCATTAACCATAAATAGCTGGTCTTAAAGGAGGGAAAAGAATCAAGAGCGGTGTTCCTGTTTTGGAGTCACTTCTTAAGAAACAACATTTTTCATTCTTTTGGCTTGAATTACATTCTTCATCATTTTCTGTCCTATTTCATGCTTGCTTACTGCCATTTATCATGAAGCAGGAACTGTACCAGCCGGTTATGTTTGTTTGTGGATATAGGCTGTGCGTACTGGTGTGGTAAAGTTAAAAGTCATCTGCCTTCGTATTTCTGAAGGCAGTACAGAGTCTTGAGAAGCTGTGTCTAACTATGCCAGCCCATGTGTGGCGGGGTCCACTTCTGAGGTCACTTGCTCTGTTCATACTGCTGCTCGCTCCCTTCCTTACTGTTTCCCAGCAGAGGTAAACTTCAGTTTAGTGAAAGTATCTTATTTTACATCGCTATCTACGTCTGAGCCATTTATGTCATGGTCCTTTTAGTCCCTTTTATCGGTGGGAGTTGTGGCCTGCAGCCCAGTTGATTGAATCGAGATTAGAAATCTAGTATGAGATGGGTTGTGCCCTGTAACTACCCATTTTTCTTTGCTGATAATAAGTGGGGAAGACCTCAGTCAGTGGCTCAAAAGATAATATCCAGAGTAAATTAAATTAATTTCAGGAAGTGTGTTTGAACAGGAGTGCAAAGATGAAACTTTACAGATTGCTTCGTTGGTTTCAACCTAAATAGGCAATGCTTTTGTGTGTCTTCCAGTATTGAACTGAAGAGACATACATTCTGGTTTAGTTTGGATTCAGCTCTGGTTGAAGTTGTTCTCTTCCTGCACCAAAACTACTTTTTGTTTATGCCAATTCAACATTGTCACAATAAAATCTTAAAATGGGAAGAGGCTTGGGATGGAGGCTGGGTCATACAACAGATTCAGTCGGGGCAGGGAAGGAAGTACAGCCTTGGTTTTCTGCACCTCTGGCAGAGTTTGAGCACCATTTACAGTCCTATCGCAGCACCAGAGCTTCTCACCAAGCCTGAAATGGCATATGGGGATGAGGGTCTGAAGAAAGACAGCTAAGCTTTGTATGTCTGGTGCCAGTACTGTCACAGAGCAAATTAATTGAGAGAAAAAGCTGTAGACCCTGCCATTCTCCCTAATTCTCTGTATACACAGCACAGATATAGAAGCAAACAAGTATAAAAAGGTATGACAGAGCATTGAGGAAAAAGCTCAGACGGTGGGAGTGACCGTGTGCTTCTGGGATTGTGCTGTTCTCTACCATGGGAGAGCAGTAATTGAACATGGCCTGTCTTTTCTGCAAAATTAGAAATCAATATAAGCAAATGCTAAAAATCCTTGGAGGTTGGGCAGATATTTGCAGAGGCACCTCTACTGTTTGCTATGGATTTTTACTTTTTCTGAGTTGGTAACTGTGTTTCGTCTAAAAACAACTTCTAGTTTGAATTTAGCAAAAACTTTGAAGTAGTGCAAGCTGATTTCTGAGCTGGGAGCAGGGAGGGAGTTGGAACTGGTTTTGGCACAGATGGATCTAATTCTCTGACTTAAGGGATGTCTTTGCGCAGAATCCTGGTAAGTCTCCAGAACATTTCCAGATCTACTGAAAAAGCTCTGGTCTGTAGGATATGGTTTTGAGTTTGTAGTTTAAGAAAATTGGTCATCAGGAGGACAGAAACTAGAAAGAATATTCCATAATCTGAATGTAGGCAACTGTTGCTGTCTGGGAAGGGATATAAGCTTATTCCCCTGCAACACTGAATCTGCTCATGATGCTAATGGGCTACAATAAAGTTGTTAAATACCAATTTGCAAAGTCATAGAAAATCTTGGTTTACTAGCTAAAAGGGGTTTTTGTGCCTTTGCCTTCTCTAGTAGGTATATTTTTACATGGAGAAACTCCTAGTGCTATTGTGTTTTTTTAATTAATTAGCTGTACAGTTGAATTACGTGTCCTAACTTTTGGTTCTTAAATAGCTAATGAGTCTGCAATCATGAAAGAATTTGTTAACTCATTTAGTGGAGTGAAAATAAGTGAGTAAATGAGTAAAATTGGTGTTTCATATACTGTTTTCTGTGAAAGGTGAAGGACACCAGGTTAAGTTACTAGAAGTGTAGGCTAGATTACATGCTACAGTGGTATGTTTCTATAGATAACTACATAAACTTTTCAAGAAAAAAAAAAACAAACCACACAACCTCAAGGTGGAACTCTCAACTAATGCTTGATTTTACAATGGTGACATTTTAGTAGAGCAATGCAAGATTTTCACAGCCATTGTGAGTACTATAATTTAATATATTAAATAGCTATCAAACTGTGAATGGGGAAGATGCTGGGGGCGGGAAATACAATAGAATAAAATTTTATTGTAGAGTCTTCTCTTTCTTTCTAGTTTTACAACACCAGAAGGCCCTGGACCCCTTTCCCGGTGTTCAGATTGGGGAACTGCAGTGGAAGAAGATGAAATGAGGACCAACGTTAACAAAGAAATTGCAAGGTACCCATGGGTGCTTAAGATGAAGCAGGGAAAGGAGAGGAAATAGGACTTGTCTTGTAACTTCACCATTGTAGTAAAATCATCCCAACCTTAGCTTCCTGTCTGCTGCTTTTAGGTCAGTTTTGGCTGAAGTCCTGCAGGAATGACATAGCATACTGTCTGGAGAGTTGATGTGTATCACTATCTCCCTTTTGGAAGAAACCTTTCCTGAATCTATTTGATTGAATTACTTTGATTGTCTTTTCACTAATTCCTGGTTTTGCCTATCATTGCTATAAAAAGGTTCTTAGGGAAAAGACTTAGGAAAAGAAAGTTTTAAGGTTTTATTTTTTTTTTTTAGAGGTAAACTGAAAGATTCATTCCAGAGTGGAAAGCTGTTTACAGTGTCTGGGTTGACTTTAAGACTGCTGCTTAGCTGGGAAGTAAAATCAACTGGGAGCTGTGACAGTGCAGCCTTATGTGTTCTGCATATGTCTATTCTTAATACTGATTTTTGAACTCTTACAGATACAGAAGGAAACTGCTGATAAATGAATTTTCAAGAGAAAGGAAGTCCTCCTCTGGAAGGTAGGTTACATTTCTAGCTTAGCTGAGGAAAATCCTGACAATAGGTCTGAACTTTCACATGTACCATGTTGCTTCTGAAAAAGCTCAGTTCAAAAGAGTTCATCTTAAGTCTGCTCTAATGTCATAGATCAGTAACATCCCAAGCATTCATTTAAAAAGTTTCAGCATATTTCTTTATAATCTACATGTGGTTTTGTTTTTGAGTATTGGTTGTTTTCTAGTAGTCCCAAATCTACAATGTTTTTTCTTTAGTTCCGATTCAAAGGAGTCCACTGTGACTGTAGAACTTGAGACAGATGAAGTGGTTTTGATGAGAAGACAAAAACAGATAAACTATGGAAAAAACACAATTGCCTATGATAGATACATTAAAGAAGTTCCTAGGTAAGTTGCTTTTGTTTCTGGAAAACTAAACGTTCAATTGTAAGTCATACCTGTTCTTTATGAGCATATTAATGCACTAAACTTGGTATTTGAGACATATTCAAATAGAAAGCACCTACAAATTAAACTTCGAGATGTTTTTTAACAGGTAAGTGACACTAACAATCGAATGAGACATGGATTTTTTTTTTACTAGTTAGCACATGAGGAATATCCCTTCAAACTTTCTCATGCTGCAGAAATGGAAGTGAAAGTTCTTTTGGTTTTGCTTGTCAACTAGAAGAAACGAAACTGCTTTTTGCAGACAATTTTCTCATTAGTAAACTAAAAGACAACATGGACTACAGTTCCACTTAAGTTTAGAATATGTTACATTCAGAAATTTCATGTTGAAGTTTTCAGACCAATGATTGATAATCCGTGGTGTTTTTTCATTTGACTATACAGAAAAACAAAAACGTTCATATGGAGCTGACAGCTTTTCACTTGAGTGCTGGAATTATGCAGTAGTGTTTTCTCAAATAATATAATCACTTAGAATTTGCTGTGTTGTAGTTGAGTGTGTAGCAGGCAATCAGTCTCAACTTTTAAAATTGTTATGTCTGTGTGAAAAACACTAATGAATTTTTCACATCTAATATCTGAATAGATGCCATCGTATACCAGGAGTTCATCCCAGAACTCCAAATAAATTTAAGAAGTACAGCCGTAGGTCATGGGACCAGCAAATTAAACTATGGAAAGTTGCGCTGCATTCCTGGGATCCACCTACTGAAGAAGGATGTGATCTACAAGAAATGTATGTATACAGTATTCCAGATACCTTTATAGAAAATAATATATGAAATCTGGTGTTAAAAAAAGAAAAAAAAAAACCAAACAAATCCACAAACCAGCATACCCCTTTTTTGAGACAAGTTGGTGATTGCTGAATGTTTTCATTAGTTACTTGTCCACACTTAGTGCTATTTAGTTCCTTCTCTGTCAAAATATGTAATAGTTTTCTGGACCTAGTTGGTGGGACTAGACTTACCCCATGTCCTTGCAAGGGCATACATATATATCCCTCGCTTCTTTAATGTATGTCCACTGGGTGAAATCAGAGCTCATTCTGCAGTGATCTATATAAGAAAATGCCACACCATCGAGGCAAGCTGATTGTTTCAGAGCTGTCAGCAGGTTAATCTGTGGTAGAAGCAGTGCTGGAGAGTTCTTTCAAATTAACACATCTCATGAATATTGAGCTTGGACCAATACAATGCACAAGAACCTGCCTCGTAGCCTTCTCGCTTGCTAGTTCAAGAACAGTCATATAAATTCTTGTTTCTTGAGCAGAGAGAAGGAAAGAAGTACTTGTAAAATCATCTCAAGGTACTGTTAGATTAAAAGCATGGCCACGAGTGTTCATAGCCTAAGCAATTGTGATATTCTCCTCTAGAAGATGTAGTGTAATACAGCTAGTTATTTTGCTCTACAGAAAGCAATAAAGCTGATCAGGGAACATCCAAATTAAAGCTGGGACTAGAGAGGGAAGGGGACACAGATGTAACCAATTCCTCAGGAAACAGTTTTGCAGTAATAAACTACTGTTTTTCCCTAACAGTGATACTGATTTTAAACCCGATATGGAGCAATGGGATTCAAAAGCAAAGGCTTACTTTTAGCTTCCTTTTACTTGTAATTGACATGAGGGGAGGTGGCATTTTGGCCTGAAGCCTGCTGTATATGTTGGTGTTGAAATACTAGTCTGTCTTCAGATGCTGGGGCCTAGTTCTGTGTATAGTGAATATTAAATCTTACGTTGCAAAACAAATTGATGAGAACCTTGTCTGGAAAAAAAAATTCCTTGCTTTTCCATAACATTTGTCATTGTTTGTATCAAGGCATTGTTTGAGTGTTGGGCATTTGTCTTTGACAAGTTGCAGTATTCAGTCTCAAGGCTTTAACTTAGTCGTTGGCCATTTTGGCTGGGTTGAGTTGACCTGCTGCTCTGTTTGGTCTCTGCAGTTGCTGCCACTGTCCCTATAATCTCTGTAGGTGTCTCTGCTCTTGTATGGCCATCACAACTGCACCTACAAAGTGCAATTTACTCCTAAAAAACTGAATTTGTTTTAAGCTGTATGCTTTTTAATTATTTTACAGTAGTCCTGTTGACCTTGGTGAGATGGAGACAGAATCTGTTGGAAGCAATTCTACTGAATCTCAAACAAGCTGTCAAGATAATGATGTAAGCATATTAGTCATTTGCAAAATATTTGTTAATAATTGGTCCATTACTTGGAATTGGATTGAGTAGCCTGAATACATGAGAAATTCCATCATCTGCTGTGTTTAGGGACTGTTTTTAAAGCTGAGTGTTCTTTAAATTGAGACATTTTCCCAGCTATAGCCAGCATCTGTCTGTAGCCTGAGTTCAGAGAGTTGGAACTTAAGTGACCACCTCAAATAAGATATCTCACTTTTCATAGCCTGTAAAAGAAAATGTGCCTGTTCAAAGCATGCCAGTTATGAACTGTGATGTACAGTGGAAATACTACTTTAGATTGTAATACCTAATGTTAAAATAGACTGTAATTGCCTTGGCACACTCAGACTTTTTGAAGTAGGCTCTTTTTACATCTAGAAAGCATTTAGTACAGCTGAGCAGTAACCTTCAGTAAAGATCTAGTAATGTTTTTCTTCCTGGAGTCATTTATCTGGTGAATATTGAATCTGTGTAATGTTCAAATGTATGCATATATAGATACTTAAAACATTTGCTGGAAATCTTAGAATGTGGTTGAATGGGCAGAAGCCTTCATTTAAATCTCTTAAATCTTAAGGACTAGTCTTGGGTTTTTGTACGGCCTGTGAAGTGTTTGTAAGCCTCTCTTACAGGGTGGTCTAAACAAATTACAGAAGCTTAGATGAATTATTGCATAACTAAACATGTATTTAACTTATTTATTAACTGACTTTGTATTCCAGGATACCTGTTCTGGCACTCCCACCAAAGTTAGACATGTTGACTATCAAGGAGAAGGTACATTTGACTTGGAAGCGTGTTTGAGTGAACCACTTAAAGATTTCGATACTGTGAGTTAAACAGTCTTGTGTAAACTGTTTTAGTGGAAGTTTCTTTTAAATGTGAGAGATTAGCTTGATTCATAACTTCTAATAGTAAGAAAGCTTAAGCAAAGTTGAAGACTGTTCTCTAAGTTGTGGTTGGTCTGCATATTCTCAGGACCAAACTTATGTGAAAATACAGTTAAGTTGTGTGACTTCTTCTTTTTAACTTTTAATTTATGTATATCAGATTTTTTTATAAAACCTTTCAATAGAATGGAATAGCCAAAGGCAATGCTATCCTGAAGTAATTTTAAATTGTTCTGCAAGATCTTACTGGGTTTTTTTCCTCATGAGTCTAAAATTTCAGTTGTTCACCTGCAGATCAAGAGCAAAGTGGGGAGAGGTTTTTGAGCATCTGTATGTTGCCTTCCTTTTCCATCTGACTTTACTACAAGGATCTGACTTGGAAGCAATATCAAAAAAGTAAAACAAAAGCAGATTCTTTTTTATTTGCAAAAATGTTTCTGATTGGAAATTAAATACTCTCAAAGGAGGTCAGTATGGTAAAGCCCAGGCAATAATGCCTTAAGAAGCAGTAGCCTGAATTTGGAATTTGTAAATAGTCGTGAGTTATTTGTTAATACAGTCAAGAAAACGATGTGAGGTAAAGCGCTTGATTCCTTTTAATTTGCTGATTTTTAAATGTAAAACTGTTGTAAATGATAACACTGTACAGATTTTCTGCTGAAAGCAGTTAATGTTTCCATTACTTTTGTATGGGATATTGCTGGAAAATAAATGGAATTACATTTACTTACGACTCTTCAACTTCATTTCCTACTAGTGATATTCTGGGAATAACAAAATGCAGGAAAGTACTGAAAGCCATGTATCTGAGACTGATGTTAGGATATGTGTGTGTTAGCGCCTTCCTCTGAGGGAGACCTTAAAAACTTTATTTGTGTGCAGGCCACTGGGGTGAATTTAAGACTTAGTTATAATGGGTAAGCCTGTTGTTGACCTTTTGCAGATTCCTTAGAAGCAGATCTTCAGTAGATGTCCATTAGCTGGTTACCAAGTTCTGTTCTCTAGAAGAGCTTGGTGGATACTTCAATCTTGTTTACTATACGGGACCTGTTGTTAAAGTCACCTCACCTTTTTCGTTCTCTAAAATGGAATTTCTGGGTGTTGGTGTTACAGTGCTGTCAGGCTCAATGCAGACGCTTAAACTTTTCAACTTGAATATCCTAGCTGTAAGCAATATTACTAACTATCTAATTTGTTGGGCACTCTCAAAATCTGGTAGCTTGATATGATGGGGAAACTTTCAAGAGGAAGCAGTGGCATAGGGATAAGGATGGAGCTACGCTCTGGTGCTAAGGAGACTGCCTTCCTAGCATGTATTTTTTCCAGAGAAGGGAGCAAAGTGCTAGCCCTCTCTGCCCTCCCCAGATTGCTTTTCTCATGGCACATTTTCTGATCACGCTGTTCCTGGTTGTTCTAAAGTGGTTTTATGTAATACCTAATTGTAGCTTGAGCCACAATTTGCTTTGGAGCTTTTTTCCTGTATCCCCTTCAATAAAAATAGTCTTAAGGTCAAGCCAAACTCTTCCATGTCTAACCAGAATCATTTGATGCCTTTACTTAAGGCTTCTACGTAAAGGCTAAAAGTCGTTTAAACTAAACTTCCGGGGTAGCACAGTAACTGTTCTGACAGACAATTGCATTATGAAGCTACTTGGGAACACTATTTCAAGTCATGACTGCTTACTGCTAGGGTTTTTAATGGCTAATGCATCTAATTTGAGTCAGCCACTTAAAGCTTAACGCTATTGTGTCTCTGTGCCGCTTGACCAACAGTAACTGATAGTAGTAAGCTATTTTCATAAGAGTGTTTTTTTGAGAATACGTGTGTTACTTTTGAATGTTTTAAAGGTTAGTAGTGAGTAACATGAAGCAAAGAACAAAACCATTCATGTCTTAAAGCCACAAATAGTTCACGCAGCTGAACATCAGCCTAGAATAAAGTATTAGTGTTAAATGATGTGTTTCTACCCAGTGTGAAATGAGTAAGGTGAGATTTTTGTAGAAAACTGCGTATTGCATACCCGGAAATTAGTATTTTGTGTCAACTTGATTCTGTCTTCAGAATCTTGAAGCGCCGGTTAGTAGCTGACACTTAGGTGTGTCACCATTTGCACGTTATCAGGAGTCACCAGGTGCTTGGGCTGCTTACAGGCTTGCTGTAGCAAGGCGTAATACTCAAGCTGTCCAGTTTGGTGGCGTTACACTGGAATGGCTATGCAGTGAATTATGTGATCAGTGAATTGGCTTTTAGTCATGCTATTCTTCACCTCAGGGTACATCTAAATTTTGCACATATAAAGTGGCAGAACTTTTCAAGGGCACACCAGGCTGATGAGGATATCTTAAATGAACTTAAGTCTTGAGGTACTAACAGATAGATGTAATCTGCTCTCCTGAGGAACACCAGCCATAAAATACCACTTTAAATAATCCCGGAGTGAATCAGTACCTTTAATCCTTTATGTGGATCGGACTCCCTATTCTGGAAGAGAAACAATTAGATGAGATTTTTTTAAGAGCGGGCAGGGGATAGTGGCGTGTTAATCTGTACCTGAGTATCAGAACAGCCAGTAGAATGATTTTTTTTTTTTTTAAGAGAAGTTTTTCTACGCCACTGTAGCTAGCCACACAGGTTGGATCAGTGGGATGTTCAGAAAATTGTTCAGAGGCTTCCAAAGGGTAAGGTTTCTTACATCTGTTTTCTTAGTAAGAATATTGAACCCAATAAACGTCCACTGAGACAGCTAAAGGAAATGTATGCATTTCAGAGCTTATTGTACAATAATTTGTTACTCTACTAGTCTGAAAAATGTCCATGTCTGAAAATCAATATTTATTAGGTTTTTTCCATAACTTCACAACAAATATTCATTCCAGAAAGCATCAAGGCATGGTAACTGAGACTGTTAATACGGTTCTTAGTGAGAAGATAATAAATGAGCAAATATGATAAAGAAGAAGAAGAAGAAGAAAAAAAAAGCCTTCCACAATCTTTTTAAGTAATTTGTCTTAAGACAGTCCTTAGGATTTTGTGACTTGTGTTCTTTGGAATCTGTACTGGAGGAGGAAACACAGGACTTTCTCTGACTAAAAGATCCAGGTATGGAGGAATGTGAGGAAAACATTGTGAAGAACCATAATACCTATGCAGCGTTGAAAGGTAATGGGCAAAGAACTGAGACTAATACTTTTCTGTTATGATGGAATATACAACAAATACTTCTACTTTGGCAAACAGAGTAATCTCTCAGGGGTTAGTCCATAAATTTGCATATAATTCGAGACAAAGCTAACTAACCTGCTACTACTCGGCCAAGACTTTCGGCACAGGCTTTGGGGTACGATCATCTCGCTCTCAGCGTTGTGTGCAACCTGCCCTCTGAGCAACGCTCACTGAGCATTGCACTTGCATACACAACTGCCTGCCCTCTTGAGATTAACGTTGCTTTTCACTGTGCTTGTACTCAGTTCCGTCTACATTCCGTCCTTTTGCCTTTCAGAGCTATGCTGTGTCCCTCCTGCTTCAGAATGTAAGCTCCTATGTGACTGTTCTTTTTTCTGTCCTAATTTATCCCTTGTTTTCTTTTCCTCTAGCATACAGGTAACTTAATTCTGCTGGCTTCGTTAAAAGCAAACCTTAGGGTGCTGTTCAGCAGGCATGCTCACCCCGGAACTAGGTATGTGTTGGTAAAACATGTCAGCCTAGAAATGTAGCTGGTCCATGTTCAGTAGCTGTTTGTGAAACAGGCTCAGATTTTTGAATTTATCCTGAACCAGCTGGGCATCCACAGTAGTGTAGTGTAATCCTACAAATTATTCCCCTTTGCTTCAACTACTTAGAGAACTTAGTTTTTATGGATTGCATTTAAAGAGAGCACTCATGTTGTCTGAGTTTGGATGTTTTTTCAAAGCTGCTGAACACTGAATTGGAAAAAAACCCTTTTTTGCAATAGAATAAAGCCCTCTAGTGGTTAAGTGTGGGATAACCTATCCATTTAGGTTAGTGGCTGGTAGTAGACTAATCTTATGGAGAAATACCATCCATGTGTTTAGTTGTGCATAGCTGCATACAGTGGAGTTTGCTTCAGATGGAGAACTGGCAAGTACCGCTGTCAAACTTTAGACTTACTTGGTTAAATTCCCTTTAAAATAAAAAAGATCAGGTTGTTACATAGGCAGCAGAACCTGTCAACCCTGCTTTTTATAGATTTGTGCCTTCTGGTTTATGCTGGTTTTACTCCCTTCGCACCAAGTCTTGTCCTCTTTCAGCATCCTTCATGCCATGCCTGGCTAACTGACAGTAGTCTTAGCTATGGCTAATTTAAAGCTCCAGCTGTTTCGACTGGATAGTTGGTACCCATGTGCTGATAGGTTGGCAAGCAGAATGTTTAAGAGCTAAGCTGTCCCAACTTTTCCTTCACTTGGGCATTAATTGGGTTTTCCTTCATTATTTAGCTGTTGTCACATAAAGCTTAAAAGAACATATGTACCCTTTTGTTAAATACCTGGAGAGCTAGTTCAAAATTACAGGGGGCAGGACAAATGTTTTGAAAAAAAACTTGACAGTGCAACAATTTAGGCCACTTTAAGAAAGCCAAGCTTAAAACCATCTTTGTTCCATGAATCATTTTTAAGTCAAAAATACCTTTCAAACAACATTTTCTTAGTGTGTGTATTTATTAAGTTATTTTCAGGATTATCTGCTCCGTTGTGTTGCTATTGCAGATAAAACCCCTGGTACATAGGCAAGGCATACACAGAGCAGCTGCGTATGCCTGAGTACGGATCTCTGGAAGTCTGCTGGGGGGGATGAAGTGTTTGTCCAAAGTGGACTGGTAAAAAAAGCCCTTTTAAAAGAATTTTGAACTTACTAGAAGTTCTTACTCTTCTGTGTTTTCTTCTATATTTTCTCAAAATGTGAGAGGACTGGTTAATAACTGTTTAAGACTAACTTTTGGAGTGCTTCCTGACAAATGGGATAATTTCACCAAAATATTATATAAATAGTTAAGAGATTGAAGTTACTTTGGGAAGTGTCAAAAATCCATTTTCTTTTCACAGAAAACTGTAGTTAGGATGTAGTGTATGTGATAAATTGGTGAGGCGAGAAAAAGCAGTATTGCTGAGCAGAATTTGTTCTATGCTTGCAGTATTTAATTTTGTGGCATCTGGGTGGTATGTAAATACAAAACGCGCAAGGAATCAAGATCTGGCATCTGTCGCTTCTGGCCCCTGCTGAATTTTTGGATTACCAGTGCTATTTACTCTTTTTGCTTGCCTCTTACCTCCCTTGGATTGTGATTAAGCACAAGAGCAAACTCATTTATCCAAAAAGTGCTGATTCATACACTTGAGAAATAACTTAGTTTTAAGTTGGAACTTATTTTGTGGGTTAAACTGGGGTTCAGCTGCCTATGCTGGGAGCTTTCTATCTATTCAAGTTTCTATTGAGAAAGTTCCTGGGAAGTACTGGAATGGCTCTAATTATTAGCAAAAACAATGTTCCCTTTTGTGTGTTTCTTTAGAAAGGGGTTACTCCACTTCTTCTGAAAAATGCTTTGTTTTCAGAAATATGAGTGCGATATAGAGACGAAGATTTGCGCCTGCTCTTTCAGTCAGCTCTCATGTGCTAGAATCAAAGTCACTTTGCAGTACTGCAGAGGGCAGTAAAAGTGCATGTTTAATTACATGCACACAAAAGAGATCTCAGAGTTGCTTTACATTTGTTGTAAATGCTGGGAATCTAATTATACTTACTGATTCTGACCTTAGGAGCAACCCATAGTTCCAATAAAATCCCCTCAGGTCTGTCATCTTTCACTGTGCTTTCCATTTCCAGTTTCACTTGATCTTAAGCCCATTATTACAGGGAAAGGAAGATAATAGTAACTTAACAGCAGACAGAGAAAAAAATGGACTTCGGGGAGGAAAAAAGTCCTCCTGACAGACACTACTAGCCTGCTTGCATTTAAAATCCTCAGTGCTATGCAGTGAACATATCTGAAAATGCTTATTTAAATTGCTTGATGAAGACTTTTTTTTTTCTTTTGCAAAGAATAGAGAAAACTAATTTTTTTCCTAAGGGTTTAAGATTTCCCAGGGAAAATTAATTTCAGGATGTTATCCACAGTTAATTATTTTCAGAATATTCCTGAAAACTGAATCTATCTTTTGACATTTGTTAGAATGTGTTTCTCTTATACCTACTAAATCATCAGTGCTCTAAAAGCATTGCCGTATGAATTAAAAGTATACATTGTAGTTGGATGTGAAATCAAAGCAGGGAATTGGCAGCAACTGAAAAGCATATGTTGGTAAGGTTATCACATAAAGTGCACAGAGGAAAGAATGCTAAAAAAAGTAGTTGAGAGAGACAGTCAGTCCGACCTAGAGACTGCTCGTAGCCTGAGTAGCTGGACATTGTGTGCGAGAACATGGCAAAGCTAGAATTAATAGATGTATAAGGAATAAAGTGACATTCTGGTGGTCCCCTGTCCTTGAGCACTTATCTGGAATGAAAAAAGAAGACATTTTAAGGCAGGCAGGCTTATCTGGAAGCAGACTCGTGCCTCAGAACACTGCTAGAATTTCTGGAACAATGTACTCCCAAGATAAGACTAGTAAGAAAATACACGGTACTGACTCGCAATGGTCTGAAGATGCTACAGGCGTTTGACACCAAGCCTAGCAAACTGCTCATTTACCAGAATGTTCACTCACAATTTTTCTCTGGCATTTCACCATAAAACTCCTTCCCCTCATTCTCACTGGACAAGTTTAAAGTGGCAGGAACAATCTTTATGCTAGACCAAGTACGGCATGAAGTATAAAGCCCAGAGGTGAGGCTTCACCTGACTCTTAATCGTTATTTTTAACAGCATTCTGACCGTTCTTTAGATACGTATAAAGCAGCATTCTGGCTTGGTCAGTCTCTCCTCCCAATAGTAAATACAGATATATTAATTATTGGGATGAAAATATTTTATATAGATAATAGTTTAAAAAAATCTACTGATATGTTGGCATAAATGCTTCCAGTATTAGTGGATGCCATGATTTCTCTGAATAATAATCAGGCCATAGATTAAGCAAGACCTAATGCAGTTTTATAGTTGGGAACTAAGTGGAGGATGGCTGGATGGAATTACAGGTTTTGCAAATAATCTGGGCTGGCTGAGGTAGGTTGTATTCAAGCAGGCGGTGAGCTCTTCAGAGAGCATCTAGAAATGGGCAGGGATGGGCTTCTTATGGTGTGAAAAATCTCTGTACCAAACTTTTGTTTTTAATGAAAAAAGCGAGGGTGTCACTCTGGGGAACTGGGGTTCCAATCCTTGCTATGCCTGCCGCGGAGAGGTTTAACTAAACCAAGGACTCACATCCCTGCAGGCTCCGAGCTGTTCTTCCGTGGGGGACCAGGCTCTCCTTGTGGTCAGAAAATATTCCCGAAGAACCTTCCTGTAAAAATGTCATGAAGCCTATGTTTTTACACCAGTAAATAAATTAATTTTGGATGATGCTAAGATATTCCTTCCAAAAAACTCCTATAGGAATCTAACATTTTCAAGCCATAATTCTTAGAGGTGAAGTGGGTTTGGGTAGCATGGAGTAAGATATATCTTGTCTTCCAGTACCGACCTCTTTCACTAGAACCACAAGTAGAATTTAGGCCCTTTGCTGGAATTCAGTATAAAGTTTGTTTTTTTTTTTTCTTTTTTACATTAGTGCAGTAATTAAAAAGTTATGAAAACTCAATGCATGTGTCCGAGAACACAGAGACCTGAAAATGTGACTTCTTTCTCCAAAGGATGCAAAGTTTTTCTTGCTTTCATAGCCTCTCCTGGTTTGGTTTTGATGCCTTCGTAAAGACAAACAAACAAACTTTGTAAAGATGTTGTTTTACAAATTAAAATGGGTATTGATGGAGAAAAAGCACGTCCTTGTGGGTTGAATAAGCACGTCTGACTATTAACAGCCAAGTAGCCCCCCTGTATGAACTTTGGTGTAAATAACTGATCATATCTTAAAGCTGAGAACAGTATTTTGCTTTCAGAGTCTTGCTGCCTCACTTACTGCGAGTTCTACTTTTCACAAGGATGCAGATGAAAAAGGGATGATCCCTTTAAGAGCTTGATAGGTTAAGTTGGGAAATTCATATCTCGCACACCAGGCAAAAAAATATGCTAGCAACTGCTGGGAAAATGACAACTGCAGTGTCTGATCGCTTGTCAAATCAATGAGGCTTTTCTCTCCTTTTGGTGAGAATTTATTTGCAGGGGTTGGTGAGCTGAGAAAATAAGATTCCTGACCTAATGGTCACCCCCATTGGTATCTCATTGTGGAAAATACTCTCCGCTGCAGTCCATTCAAGTGATTGGCAATGACAGCTTGGATGGATATTGTCAGTTGACAGGCCTTTGCGCTCTTTTCTGTTTTAAAAATGATGCGAAAGATCCCTTCCCCGGTGTGCAGTGCCACAAGTTGAGTTTATGAATGAATGGATGAATGCGTGCTTCTCTCCTGTCATCTGCAACAAAAAAAAAAAAAAAAAAAATTATTCCAATCCTAGCCCTGAAATGATATGCTAAGTGAATTCACACACATGCATTTAATGGTGCCTGAAGGCAAGCTGAGCCAGTCCTTCCAAACACTGTGGCCGGTTTGGGTTTTCTTTTTTTTTTTTTTTTTTTTTTTTTTTGGTAGTCATTAGGAATTTCATGGAAAATGTAAAACTGCCCATTTGATATGGAAAATCTCCATGAAAAATGTGAAATTCCAGTGTTTCCAGCAAGGTTTTGCTGACAGCTCATGCATGGAGAATAGCCTGAAAGACATGCATGCAATT
The DNA here is from genome assembly GCA_017310255.1 of Butorides virescens. Taxonomy (NCBI): domain Eukaryota; kingdom Metazoa; phylum Chordata; class Aves; order Pelecaniformes; family Ardeidae; genus Butorides; species Butorides virescens. The sequence continues at coordinate 16,022 of JADKXX010003462.1, forward strand.
AAGGGATCCATATAGCCGAGCTGGAGAGAACAACGCCGGCAGTGGGGGATGTGGCCTTTGCTGGGGCCAGCTGGTGTCTGCTCCTGGGCTCTCCGAGGGCACCAGACCATTGAGACGAGTGGGGTGAAAGGGGAAAAAAGAAAACACAGAAGCTTCAGAGAAAATGAACCAAGTCTATCGGAGAAAATCCTGAAGCTCCTAGGTAACACTTGCCCTCCCCACGCCTCCCCCTTTCCAGATGCCATTAGGCGCCGCTCAGCGTGTGACGGGAGGTTCTGGTCCTCGCAAACCCCCCAGGAATGATGCAAACACCAAGCGTGCAGAGGTGGCGGGGAGCTGAGCCAGGTGCCAGGCTATGAAGACGAGGATGGATGTCTCGGGAGGGAGGGCGCTTAAATTTTTACTCTGTAGTCATGTCAGGCACGTCACACCCCTGCGCGTTAGAGGCACGGGTGGTCGAGGAGATGCTTTTGCACTGTCTCGGCGTTTCTTTGCTACATTTCTGAATGGTTTAGCCCTATCAGGAAAGGCTCAACTGTTGTATTTATTCTAGACGAGTGATTTCTGCACGCCAGCTTGAAAAACCATTGGGTCCGTTGCTGAGTAGGGAGGGTAAAACTGAGAAGAGAACTGCCAACGCTCCCCTTCCTCGCCCTTTCCGTTGCAATAAACCAGTGCAATGCTGCAGGTAGCCGATGCCTCGCCTTGCCTGTGGCCTTTTAGCTGAGAAACTGCGGTCCCGCTGACGCCAGCCCGGCCCTCTCGCGCTTTTGCATTCGTCTCCTCAGCTACTGATTTAACCACCTTAGAGGAAAGGGGCGACTGGTTTGTGAGCTGGGGGTCGCGGGTTCTCTGAAGGGACCATCGAGGCAGGGAGGATTGCCTCGCAGCCTGTTTTGTTCTGAAAACGTCCCCTGTGAGGTCACTTAGCGCCATCATTCCCCTCTGTCGTGGTTCCTCCGCCCTGTTGGGTAGAGGAGGTGGGGAGATCCCCGCTCCGTGCCAAGCGGGGTGTAGGCACGGTGACATTAGCAGCGATCTGGGCGCCCGGGCGAGGCGTTCGGCGTAGCGCCCTGCACGGCACTGCCGGGGCCAGAGGCAGAACAGCTGCGTTACCCAGCTGTGCCACCCCAAATCCTGGTGCTGCGGGGGCGTCTCTGCTCCGTGCTCCTCGTGCTGCGGAGACCAGGGTTACGTGGTACACCCATCAGGCACAATGTAAAGGAGCGTATGGGCACGTAAAGGAATTAGGAATGAGCCAGGAAGCAGGTTGCCCGATTCCCAGGCATAATGCCCTGACTTAATTTCTCTCATTCGGGGGCTGTTGTGCACTTTTCTCCCAAAGCAGATAGGGCTCCTTCTTACTTTTTTTGTCCGCGCTGGTTGGGAGATGCCTCTTGTGTGCGACGGTTGGGAGAGAAGGTGGGAAACAGATGGGGTTGCAAGAAAGGGGAAAACGCAGCATCGGATGGTGGTGTGTGCGACTGCAGGACAGGAGAGATGCCTGGAGGAGAGGCTGGCCATGGAAACGTGATTTCTGCGCCGCTTCTGAAGTGTATTTAACAAAGGACAGTAAAGCCATGCGGCCTCTGAAATGTCATAGCAAAATAGCCTCAGCTAGTTGCCCTCTCACAGCTGCACCATCAAAGGAATTACATTTAAATGTTTTGTTTGGACTCTTCCCCCTTCCCCCTCCCTTCCCAAATCCCTGAGCACGCACTCCCACGCACACGGAATACATAAACCACGCGGCAAGAGTACAAGGGTCCTGTTGCGTGAGCTTTGCGATGGCAGAGAAGGAAGGTAAGGAGCTTTCACTGTACTCCGAGTCGCTGTCGTTGCAATCTGAACAAAACTGTTTACTCGTTGACTTAAAACAACTTTTTTCCAGAAAGGCTCGGGCATCCTGAGAAGCGGCGGGTGCTTTGTTTGTAGAGTCTGTTTGCTTTACCAGGCTGCCTGCGGCACAGGGAAAACGGAAGCAAAGGGGGACTCCTCGCTAAGCCCCCGATGGCTACGACTGCAGTGCAGCAGGTAGCCCTGCTGTATTTTTTGTGGCGGCATTGACTTCCACCTCTTGTGGTTCCTAGCCCCGTTGCCGTTTGTGTTCTTTTAAAGAGGGTACCTTGTGTGGCCGGAGGACGACAGTCAGCGCTGTGGGCACGCAGAGCGCAGAAGGCGAGCGCGCTTTGCAACGTCGGGACAGAAATTACAAGGCCTCCCGGGCACTCCCAGCAAGAGAGAATTACGCGGAATACGTGACGCTAAGGAGAAGATGCTGGTTGCTGGAGAGGTCCTCAGGGCAGAAAGTAAATCCAGACTTACAGCCCCTTCTCCCTTGCACAGCAGTGTCCCAGTTAATGTGCTTGCCCCGCGCTGCTGCTAGTTTGCAAGTGGTATTGATGAGCTGCCCAGCCGCCTAGCGCGCCTTTATTAACGGCAGATTCCTCGCATTTTGGAAGGTGATCATTTTTTCGGTCGCCGTGGATATGTGGGGCTGTGGTTAACGGTAGAACTGGCTCAAATCGCAGGCATTGTCAAGGATTTGAGCGCATTCGCATCCAAGACCCTCGGAGTAAGGTGGTGGCTTACGTAGGAGTGAGCTGGGCGGTTGTCAGGGCTTGGCTGGGGATTAGCGCATCTCATCGGCTGCGTGGTTTATATTGATAAACAACTCGCAGCTCTTTTGCATTTTTTCTCATTTTGCCTGCAGAAGACAAACCAGCTTCAAAAGGCAAATTCGCTGCGCCTAAAGAAAACGACAGCTCCGTAGTTCTGCAATATTAATATTGCTTAAATACCCAATTGCTCCTCTCCCCCGGGGAAAAGGCAGAATTGTACCAACCGGGGCCAAATAATGCGAACAGGCGCGCTTCCCCTCATCGTTTACACGTCCATGGCTGGCACAGCTCCACGCAAGACTCGTCTGGAGTAAAGGTTCTTCCACTCTGTGGACAAAAATAATTGTTCTCAGAATAAGTCACTTATATTCTGGGACAGAGCCTAGATTCTTCTATAAAAAAGGCGTTTTTGCTGTTGCTGCAATAGCAACAGCCACAAATAGATCTATCCAGAACCAGTTGCACCAGCCAAGCCTTCCTCCCTTGATTAGTGGGCAGAATGTGGGTGAAATGATAAGGAGCGCATGGCAAATTGAAAATAAAAATGATGCATTATTCTATAATTCAGAGGCTTCACTTTCTGCATATGTGCCCTTTGTGCTGTCGTCTTTTCAGGGGAAAAATATTCTCAATTCTCTTAAAATGCTGGTGGTCACTCAACCATGGTGAATGTACTTGAATCTTAAGATTTATGATCACAATCCTGTTATCTGCAGTGTCAGGATGATTATCCCAGCAGTCCTACGGGATCAACCTAAAAATTGTTGGACAAGAAAATTATTTGTCAGGAATTGCAGCAAGAAGATGATTTGTTCTGAATTTGAAACAGACGTAGTTATTTGCAGCTGCTCTGGCTGTCCCCCCTGTCTCTCCCATGCTGCCCAAACAAGATGAGATACAGGTTCTTGTTTCTTCTGTCAGCACGTGTAGGCTGACTGGAAGAAACCGTTTATATTCTCATTTTCTTTATTTTACAGCTGTGAGTATGCATTAACGGCACCATATGTTAAATACAATTGAAATATATTTTATCTTCTCTGTCCAAGGGTTTAATCTCTTGTACTGGGGTGGGTATATTTAATGCAGCAGACGTAAAATACTGAGAGGTCTCTTGTGTGTAGAAATCTGAAGAAAAGTGTCTCTTCACCATCAAAAGCTTACCACTGCCTGAGTTCTAATCTCTTTAGCCACACAAAAGCCCAGCCCGGTGACAACTACGCTACCCATTTCAGTATAATTTCTCAACGCCTCTGTCAACTTTCTGCTACACTTTCTGAGGAAATAGAAACCGGCCTTCAGACCGATGCAGTATGAAAAATCATGACATTTCCCTGGCAGTAAGAGCATCACTTTTATACTTTTAAAAATAATTTAATTAAGATTCCTTCTGTAAAGCACCCTGTCCCCTCAACTATGCCTGGACCTCATACTAGAAAATAACATCACCACTTGTACAGATTTGACCAGGTAGCTAGTTCAGTGGGCTTTGGGGGCTGAAAGATACTTGTGTAGAAATGCTTTATAGATAACTTGTCCGATACAAGATCTGCTGCAGTAAATGGAAACCTCCCACTGACTTCAAATGGCTCCCAGATTAGGTGTTTGGAAACAGAGAAGTTGTGTTATATCGGGTTTTCTGCCTCCATCCGATTTCTTCTAGGCTACAGCAGCATGTTAATTGTGCTGGGCTTCTTTTCTTGTGGACTTGCTGAATATGGTTTGTGAACATAGGGCCATCACCAGGCACCTCGCTGGCCCATCGGGGTGGTCAGATTTGAATTCTTGCACCTACAGTTGCAATATGATTGTCTTTGCATCTTCCACGAACAGCTAGGGGCAAGATTGGGGTAAACAGGAGGCATCTCACAGCGATTATCAAAAGACTTTTGGGAAGCTCTGTGAGATCTCTGGGAACTTGCTCCTTCATCCTTGTATTGTCAAAGAAATGCAGCGGAGCAGATTCATTTTCTGTTCATGTTGCACAACCACTCAGGACTGTCTTGTGCTGAAGGTCACAGCCACTTGCAAATCGTTTACATAAGTCACAACCCAGCAGAGTTTAAAATCTGTTAGCCACTCTTGCATTCTTACATTCTTTACTGATCCTTCTAATCTGGCCATAATTCATAACCACATCTGTTTTATGGAGTGGGGTGGAAGGGGTGAGCCAAATGCAACAGCTGAAACAAGGTCTAGGAAATGCCCAACATCATTTAAGTCTGGAGGAGACCTGAAGATGATGCCCTGCCCCAAGGTGGGGTCAGCTTCACCCATCACATTGCCAGACCTCTTTCTAACCCCAGATGCATCACTGAGGTTCTGAAACCCCTCCAGGGAATCATTTCCAGTCTTCCAGTATCTTCATGGTTAAGAAAACTCTTCCTAAAGATGCTCCTCTTTCTTGCGGTATTTTAAACCAGTTAATTCTTCAACCCACCATGGGCATGGAACATTGGAAAACACCGTAAGCACCTTGCTGTGTGGGAGTTGTAACTGGGACCATCCACTCATCTAACAGATGCACCCAACAGACGACTTTGCACGTTAAATCTGCAACCTATTTATTAATCTACTTGTGGTGCTTTGCCCCTTGGCATCTCTGTGCAGTAAATATTATACAAGGAAATGTTTTTCTTCTTTTCTTGCCAGAGCCACGGTTTAGGTTCTTGCAAGCGCAGCAGTTCAAGTGTTAAGGTCGGCAATGCTGCTGTGATTTAATGTCTGTTTGTGATGCACCAGCCCCTCCCTGGCACATCTCATCTCTCAGATGGGACAGCTTCCCTCACCCTGACCGAATGAGAGAGCGTTAAATGGTACTTGGACCAGCCTCCTGCCTGGAGGAATTACATGTGGCCTCGCTTCTCCAGCTTGCGTGAGAAATTTTCAAGCCTGGAAGACCTGATGCAGTTTTGTGTGAAGACTGGTGCCACTTTGTTAACGGCAAGCAATTTTGGGGCTGTCATGCCAAGATCCTGGCCCTTGTAGAGGGGAAAATGCTCAAAAGAGATGAAGTTGTGTATGAGCGGTTTAACAATCCACTGCTGCTGAAAGGGAGGACCTTGTTTTCTCCTACTCTCTTCCCATTCCTTTTATCTCCAGCCAACCACACAGTCCTGCTATTTATTTTGTACCATCTCTTGGAGTTGTCAGACCCCTTTGTAAGCCAAATAACTGGTAGGTCAGCCAGCTGATTTAGCTCAGTGAAGGTCACAAAAAGAGCCAGAGCAGTCGCGAAAATGGAGAAGGACCAGGAGGCTGAGAGAGTGCACTGGAGATGCACTGAAGATCTTCAGGTCAGGTGGAGCTGTGCCTGAAGGCAGAAGTTCTGTTATGGCAAAAGCAAATTTAACAGCTTGTCATGGAGAGGGAAAATCTTGCTCTTCTTCCTTCTGCTTCCAGCTGTGCTTTCCCTTCCTCTCCCTTGGGCCAGCCCTGGCACACGTTGAATCAACTCGTTAAGCAGGCGGAAAACCACACGGGGAATAAAAAAAAGAGTTTGCATCTCGAAGGGATCTGAATCAACGCAGCAAAGGGTCAATGTGAGGGAGGGGTGGGGAGGAAGAGGGAGGTTGTACCCTCAGTCCATGCGAGTTGAAGGATCTGCAGTACGGACAACCTGCAAGAGTCAATGCCTAGGATGGAGGGATGAGCGAAATCCATCATCGCTTTCCTCCGACCAAAGATGTAAGGAGCTGGTTAAGAACATGAAGAGAGCACGTAGCCAGTATCCTGTCTCTGCTGGATGCTAGAAAAGAAGGCAAGGACAGGAGTATATCCTGAGATTTCTCTGGTGTGCTCTCCTGGCTGCCAGCTATCTGTGGCTTCAAGGCTTCCTGAGTTAGAGATCTTGCTTTAGTGTTTCATGGCCCTTGGCATACTTTCCTCCTGCGAATGTATTTAATCGTGTCTTTGAATCCATGAAAACTTTGGCATGACGGTTTGAGATCCTTAGATGAAAGGAACCATAGTAATATAAAAACCAGATCCAGCAGAAAACACCGGGATTTCTCCAGTGTGCTGAAAATTTTGTGTCAACAACAGTTTCAAGCATTTTTCCTGAAATATATATCTCAAAACAAGACCAAAAAGGGTAAAAATATCCAAATATTGGTAAAATCTGTATACCTTTTGCAAAGCCATTCCTTTTTTTTCTGTCTCCTTCCCCTTAAGTAACGAGAATCTCATTATATTTACACCACCCCTACCTACGCGTGCCAAGGGGGTTTACCCATATTAACAGTCACTCTGTTTCTCTTCCTGCCCTGGATACTGGCAACGATGGGAATTTAGGAGTCGTGGCTGCTGCTAGAGCTCTACAGGCCGCGGTGCGGTGCTGCTCGGAGCGTGTCTCACCGATGGAGCTTTGAAGTGCCAGAACAAGCCCCCACCTACGCCCAGACTCCCAGTGCCTACCGACGCGGGGGAAAGCCAACTGATATTATCAACGTCAGCAAACAGTTTAGCAACGTCCTGAGCCTAAATGGAGCCCCCAGAGCCAAGGCATCTCAGTGTGGCTCGCTCAGCAGGTAGGTGGCTGCTGAGGAGCTTTCACTGTAGGCTTCCACTTTCCCACTTGCACCTTCCCGATGGAAAATCTTCTGTTGCTCTACGGATTGCACTGCAGTGATTGGCACCGTTTTGCAAACGTTTGGCTCTTAATTTTCTTTTTGCCTTCTCTCTTCAGGAAGAGTAAACACCTGGGTAATAGCCAGGTGAATTCACTAGCTGTGTGACAGCCCCGGCCTTTGGAACACGTGGGAGGCTAGCTTCATATAAGCAATTTCTGGCTTATTTTCCTTGAATAAAACAGAAAATTTAGGTCAGCAGGGACTTAAGAAAACCATCAGGTCAAATCTCCTCCCCACTCAAAAGATGGATAGCTTCAACATTAGATCAGGTTTCTCGGGGCCTTGCCTGGTTTAGTTTGGGAGAGCCTGCTTTGGCAGGGGGGTTGGACTAGATGATCTTCCGAGGTCCCTTCCAACCCTTGCGATTCTGTGATTCTGTGATCTCCATGGATGGAGATGCCACCATCTCTCTGGCCTCATGTTTAATCAATCCCATCATGAAGTATTTTTTCCTTACTATCCATTGGAATTTCATTGATGCAGCTTGGATCTAAGCACCCACAAGAGCAGCCTGGCTTCGTGTGTTCTATAATCCTCATTAGATATTGACAACAGGTGATTCAGTCCTCTCCAACCACTGAAAAGAGGGCAGAGCCGTATAGCAGAAATGTTCCGATCCCATCCCTCCCCTCTTTCCTTTTTGGGATTGTTTTCATTGAAGAGTGACTTTGGTTGGGGTGGTGTTCCTTGCACTTCTTTGCTTTTTTTTGGCTCCCACTGATGTCACAGTTTTTCTGGTGAGCTATACTCTACCTGGCTTCTTACTTAACCCCTATTGCCATGGTATGGAAACACCGTTATGACTTTATTACCACCTGCAGGGACATTGGCCATGAAGTAAGGACCTGAAACAGAGCCCCTGGGTTGGGTTAGAGGTATGAGACCTCCACAATGCACTCCAGTGCAAGAGAGATGCTTAGGGCAGCTGGGTGTATGTTGAAAGCTCCCGGCCATTTTTTTTGGTGGTTCCAGATCTCCTCCGAATGGCTGAGTTTGAGGCCGGGATTGAGAGCACGGATAGACCAGCTCTGGTGAACTTTGCTGGGGTGGCACGAGAAGCTTCTGCTCCCCGCTTGTCTGCTCGTTGTGCGGAAGGTGATGGGACTTCCAGCAAAGCTTGTGTGCCAACTTCCCAACCAACCCCCTGCAAAACCTGCTGCCTCAGCTCCCACCCCATCCTTGGCAGGTTGTGTGAAGGCACTGGGCTGTGACCTGGGCAGCCCAAGATGTGGTTTCCGCCCTGCCCACTCTCTGGCAGCTGAGCTGCCTGCCCGGAGCAGCTGGGGTGGGCAGCGGGGAGCGGCAGCGCTTTTCAGATCTGCTGGAGCTTGTCTGCTAAAGCGGGTGTATCCGAATGCCTCGAAGAATCCTCTCTAAAGCACCAAGAGGGAGGCAGATCGCCTCACTTCTGCAAGAAAGGAAAGCAAAGTCTTCCAGCAGAGGCAGCGGGTTGGAGCGTTCGTTTCAAGTCATGACTTGGTCCCTGCAGGGGAACGAGCAGCAGAGCTCTGCTGAGTGAGAACTCCCTGGCGTGATTTGCATTGCTCTTTTCCATATGTTCAGTAAAACCAGAGCAAACCTGTCCATGGGCGCTCCTTGCTTCGGTTTATTTTCTCACCAGATTAAAGCAAACCGATAGGAGTCTGGTTTTAATATGGTGCAGGAGCATCCATCCCTCCGCTTGCTCCGGGGTTTGTATTAGTTTAATGAATTGGTTTAAATTAACATCTAGTTGAATGGGCGCAACTCTTTCATGTAGATGAGGCCTGAGGCTACTAGATAAACAAGAGATGAGGTGAGAGGACCTTCAAATTCTTCACAGCCCCAACAGAAACCTGTATGAATGAACTGAGATCCATTTTTGTCTTTATTCTCCTACCTTTTAAGAGAAACCATACAGTGGTTGGAACAACTCTTAGCAGGAAGACAGGGCCAGGGAGTGGGTGGAGAAGAATGCCAGGAGGGTACGGGCACAACTTTTGGAGCTCATACCTGGGAGTGCCTCATCCCAAAGCCAGGGGAGCTGCCAGCGAACTCCACATGTGCAGCGCATGAATGGGTGAAAAGAGGAAATACAGGGGAAGGCTGCAGGGCTGAATCCCAATCCCATTTAAAGTCGGTGGCAAAGCTCCACCGACTAAGGTTGGCCCTTGGCCCTGAATTCATTTGTTCCGAGGGTTTGCTTGTGCAACTGTTAATCTGTGCTGATGAGCAATAATTGCTCACAGGAAGGGAAAAGTGAAGAGAAGGCAGCGGCGGCAGCACAGGAGCGGTGGAATCTGTCCTGACCCTGCCTGGACTCGGCGTTTCGCCGCATGGTTTCATTCTGCGCATCGCTGTAGGGGAGCGTCCTCCTCGTGCCAAGGCCACATCAAAGCGCAGCGTGGGGTGCAAGATTTCAGCATCCCAGGGTAGCAGACAGCCACAGCCCGAGCTGCCTGAGAAATGAACTGGGGTACGGGACCGCAGCCGGACAAAGGCTCCCATCCTTTCTGGAGGTGTTTGGGGAAACGTAAAATCTAACCAGTCCTACAGAGCGATTCAGGAGCTTCTTACTGTACAGGGAAAATGCACGTGACAGCCATAGGTGGGATTTACATACCGGTGCTTCCCCAGGAAGGTGGTTGACATCAACCCCAATTGCAGATGGGGAATCTGTGGCACGGAGGAGAGGTGACGTGCCCGGCGCCACAGAGGAGGCTACAGGCATGGCAGGGAGCGCTCTCCTTGTCGTGCTTCTGCCTTGTCCTTTATCTAGGAAACAAAAATGGCCCTCTGCTTTGGGCAGTAAATACCTAACTAATACAGATGCTTCTTTTTAATACCACAATATAGATAAAAAGGAATTTTAACTTGCACCACAGACCAAGGGTTTTTTCTCTGCCGGGTGTAAACAACGTGGTTCTGGGGTGGCTGGAGCACTGGGGTTTTTTTCTTGCAGTTCATGTTGGGATGGGGCATTTATAATGACTCTTCCTAATACATCTGTTTTCGGGACTCCAATCATCTGGGAAGCATTTTAGGTAACATTCAAAGATAGCTGAAGAGACTGAAGATCAAGCATCAGTTGTCCATAGCCCCGTTAAATAACATCACGATATAAGGGGTTTTTTTTAGAGCTCTCTTGAGCCCTAGTCAGTACTGCAATTGAAACTCTTCTTAAAAAGAGGAACTCAAGCAAGGCTGGTTCTGAACACTCTGGGGAGGTTAATACCCTCTCATTTTGCTGCTCTCAGTGGCTCATATCCTTAATTTGAAGGAGATATAAATCTCAGGTTTGTAAATGAACAAACATCTCCTGTGGTCATGTTACGCTGATCCTCCTTGGTTTCTCGCCTGTTCTTCTGAAGTACCTCGTGCTTGCAGCTATTAGGAGATGATCCATGAGACAAGTTCACCATGGCTTTTTCTGTCTACAAGTCAGCATCCGTGCCAAGACATGGCGATGTCCACACCAACTGAACCGACTATCTGGCGGGTCCGCAGGCACCTATCCATCTCACACACCTACCTTCTCCAGCCTCATGAGCTGCTCTCCTTTCAGGCAAGCCCTGTATTAATTATTCCTATCAACAAATAATGCATCATTCAGTATTAAGACAGGGCTTGAAAGACGGGTGTTTTGCTCTTCAGTGAATATTTTCCCAATTTTATTGGCAAAAGCCAGCAATTTTTTGCCAGCAGAGTCAAAACATTCAAAGCCTCTCAGTGTCTCCATTGTTTGACATAAGACTATCCTTCCTTTCCCGTCACGTCTCCTGAGCTCTTAGTCGTCCAAGAAAGTGTTGAATCCATCAGTCTTCTGGCTGACCTGCCCAAGCTGCAAACACTTTTTTCAGTTTTCCCTCTGTCTCGTCTAACACGAATTACAACTGAAACAGGATACAACCAAGGCATTCGCAAAAATGATATGGAAGACCAGTGGCTGCAGAAATGCCCCCCTCTCCTGTTGGTCCAGGGATGCTCATTATTCGACTTTAATGGCAAGTTGCCTTTCTGCAGCACCTCCTGCCTGTGATCCACAGTGCCCTGTAAAGGTTTCAGAGCTTCCTCAGTCATGTTTTGGTCTCTACAGCTGGGCGGTGCAAAGCCAGAGTTAGCTAATTAAATTTAAGGTGCAGACTGGTGACAGTGGTGGCTACCCCTGACAGTAGCTTACCGAATTACGTGCTAAATCCCTTGGAGTCTCTCAATGAAAATAAGGTGTCTCTCTCTTGGGCTTCTGTGACAACAGCCACGTGAAATCCTGTGTACCATGTTATTCAGGAGATGAAACTCAGTGATTTTGGTAGCCCCAGGTCTCTGAAAGGCAGTGGAAGTCTTAAATGCAAGGTCCTCGTTCTCCCATCCTGGCATTTCAGCACCATAGGTATAAATTATGCCACTAATTTCCACCCCACATTTCTTCCCTTTCCCATGGTAACATTTACATTACATAAATTGCAAGGGAAAATTAGCGGAAGCTTTGCACAAGGGCCTGAAAATTTAGTGTTAATGGTTATTTCTTTGGTTTGGGGCACTGAGTTCAACAGTCTGCTATGGAAGAAGTGTAAGTGAGCCTCCAAGGTAGGCAGTCCAGTTTCTCCTATGGCAAGAGAAGCCCTGCAAAGTTTCTGGGTACCTAGAGTTTGCTTCTCAGCAGGCTTTGGGCATAGCCCTGTGGCCCTGCCAACACCTGATGGGGAGCACAACATCTCTGGCACTGGTTCTGTGTGCTCCCCCCAGCGTAAGTCACAGCGATGCCTCCTCCATCACTGCTGACTATGTTTTCAAGGCTGTTTCCCAAAGTTTCATGACTTGCTCTTTGGCCCAGGTGAAGGATATGGGTGCAGCAGGAGCCCAGCTGCCACTGTCACAGGTCAGCTGTAGTCTGGTAGTGATGTTTCTCCTGGATGAGATGACAAGATCATTCTGTGTCACCTCTAACTCTACCAGCCAGCTGGGTTTCCCTGTTGAGGTGCTTAGGGACATGGTTTAGTAGTGGACAGGTATGGTTGGGCTCGATGATCTTAAAGGTCTTTTCCAACCACATGATTCAATAATCCTTCTCCACCTCTAGCTGTGGTGGGCCTGTGGCATAACCCCATGGCCCGGGAGGTCGCACAGGACAACAGCAGCTGTTTTCCACTTTCAAACTTCCATCCCATATGTGGAAGAGCTGGCCAGCTCCCATCTTTTACAAATGCCTGAGACTGCCTAACTTTTAATCTTGGATATCTGGTGCATTTTCTTCTGCATATCTTCCCGTCCTCCCTCCAGCCAGCCAGCCTTAACATCTGGAGCTGGGCTGGGAAGATTACCAAAGCGCAAAGGCTTAGGGTTGCTCTAAAGCAGACAAGTAAGCAGGCTGTCCCTCACTGGTGCTTCCCCTTTTGTCGGAAAAATATCCCATCTAGTGTTTGCTGCAAATAGTAGGTAGCTACTTCTGGTCTCTGATGTGATTCCTCATCCAGCCTTTATTTCCAAACTGGAATGAAAATGCCTGTATCGCTTTAATTTGCGCCAGTAATCTTAGAAAGCAGCAAAAAGACTGGGCAGAGCTTCTGCCGTTGCTTGTTCAAAGTGTGTTTTCAGACTCCTGGTTCTTCAGAGTAAACACCCAGAACAAGTTTTTCTCATGATCTCTCTCCCTCTCATTTCAAGCACTGAAAGCATAATTAATAAATAACTAATAAAATTAAAAATATAATCAAACACTAACTCCTTATTAAACCTCCAGCCTTCTGGTTTGCTTGGAAAAGATCTGCCCAGTAAAGCAAATGTACCTACATGGTATGTATCGCACAGATTGGCAATCATTCACAATGCCAGACTGTATGGGAGTTTAAAAAGTAAGTTTTAAATGTAAGATGAATTATTTAAAAACTTTACAGTCTGTTCTTTCCTTTTTTGCTTCTTGCAGTGGTTATACACAGAATAAACCTGCTAGGAAGAGGGTTCAACCCTTCACCTATGAGTCTCTAGGTTAATTCCAGGCCTGGTGACTGAAGTCTTAATGGGCACTTTAAAATATCAAATACCCTCACCTCTCATTATTTGCAGCAGGGATCCCACGTCACCTCCCAGAGCTGGGCCCTGTCATTTTTGCCTGCTTCCAATAAAGCTGAGTGGTTTCAGTCTGGTTGGTGAGGAGGCAACGTGCACTGGACCAAAAGCCCAGCTTCTGAGTGCCGGTTCGACCCTGAGGGCTGGCTGCCTTGGGAAAGGGCAGGAGAATATGGAAGCTGAGTTAGATTCCTACTGCCATAACAACGTAGGACTGCGTGGGACATCTGCTCTACCCTAATGTGGGGTACCTGTCCCCCAACACTTCAGACTCCCAGGCTTGGTGTTTCCTAGCTTCCATCAGTGAGGATGCTGCAGCTGGTTTATGTGGTTTATTTGGCAGTATTCTTAAGGATTTCTAAGAGCGGAGCAAAGATCTGTTTATGGTATTTCTGGGTGAGATGAAAGGGTGGGGCAGCAGGGATATTTGTGAGGGTAGAAAAATGAGACTGAACGGACTTCCAACAGCCACGGAGAGCGGGGCAGGGGGGAAGGTGACAGTCATTTGGAAAACTGCAAGCTGGAGAACCAGTGTGGTGCTGGCGGCAGCTGCCGGGCGTCCTTGCAGAGGCAGCCAGCCTTTTAAAAAATGGGAAAATGGTGGCAGTTCCTCTTTTGCCAAAGGCTTTGTCTACTCTGGAAAGAGAACTACTGTGATTTATCAATATCCAGGAAAAAAACAAGGAGCCCACCCTGTCGCTGCTGTCCAGCCTGGTGACTCCAGCAGAGGACAGCCGTGCCATCATATCTCAGCAGCACGCACTGCCTTCCAAATGTCCCATCCCTCTCTCGTTATCAGACCTGCTACAGCAAAACTCCTGCTCAACATCCTCACTGCTCCCCTCTCATCCCAGTTCCTGCAGGTCAGCTTCTGAGGGCAACGTCCTTTTCTTTTCCCGCGTGAATCTAGAGATATTAAGGATGGACCCCGAGGTGGCTGCAGAGAAATGCCGATACAATGAACACTTCCATGCAATACTGAAACACTCTTTGCTCATTGTTTGACTGCCTTTCACTCCCACCTCCTCCTGCTTTTGTGCAATAGGAACTGTTTTTCACTAAAGGCACTGACCAAAAATAAGTGCTTTTCTTAGATACCTTGGTTTAAATCTTGTTATCCGAACCTGACTTGGGTTCTTCTTGCTCTGAGAGTATGTAAGGCAGTAGGGTTGAGCCACTCACTTACTGAGGTATTCCTTTTATTGTACACACCAGAACAATCCCACAGCAATTTCAACAATTCTGCAGCAATTTCAACAATTCCTAGCTATAAGCAAAAAAAACCCCCCAGCCCTAGAGCTCAGGATGCCAAGGTGTGCTTAGCTTCCATTTGTTCTCCAATGTGTCATTTCCCTCTTTGTGCACCTCATTCAAACCTTCATTCAAACCTTAATTCATCAAAGGGTGACCTGCCCCTGTGCAAGTCAAGTATTTCAGTGGACAGTGTTGTCTTCAGCCAAATGATAGCTCATTTTCAAGGTCCTCTGCAACTGTTGGAAAATGCAAATCAAAATGCGAGGACCTACAGCTTCTGTGGCATCTTGTTTTGCTTTGAAGTCGGGAGTGTTTTTGCAGCTTCTATTTATTTGCACGCTTTCTCTTTCCTTACTTAGTTACAGCCAAGGGGCAAAATCAATGCAATGCCCAACCACATGCAAAGGAAGCCCCTGCGATCAGAGATAGATAAAGGTTAGGATCCATCTCCAGATGGATACATCTCTGGGTAGATGGATACATCTCTCACATTGTAAGTATGCAATGCATTTGTATACTAATGGCTCTCTGTCATTTAGTAACACTATAATAAAATAATTTTTCTTTACTTATCCACTCATCTCAGACTATTTTTCTGGCATCAGTCATTCCCTGTTGTCTTCTGACCACCTCGTTCTCATTGCCTAAACAAACAGAAGAGAACAGATCTTCCATGGTGTTCTTCAGTGTTTCAGAGTCAGAGTTAAACTCATAACAGAGTTTATAGTATAAGTCTTTGCCACCTGGTAAGTCCTAGGAGGTGGAAATGTTCCTTTCCCTGGTGACATCTATGTTGCTAAACAAAAGAGGAGGAGGTGGTGTTTTCTGGCCCAGAGAGAACTGGCACAGCCTGGCTACATACAGCTCGTCTATGGTGCTGTGGTCTTCTCTGGGCCCGTGTGGTGGCTTTGCAGGACTAAGACATCGTACTCTGCAACTGAAAATATCCAAAGCAATGCAATGGCTGTGCTGTATCCCGTCAAGTTGGTGTTTTCATAATATGAAAATGAGGGTGTGTATGTTTGGTGAGGCCTGGTGTGCAGCACGAGGAAGGGACAGATATCCTTCAGGATGCAAAGCCTGTTGAGATGATGCTGGAGGCCATGGAGGGAACCAGAGCTGGCTCTGGATTGTCCATACTGTCCTTTAGGAATGCCTGCTATCCCCTCAAGCCATGCCAGGCATTCCCTGGGAAGGTCCTTCTGGGCACAGGCGACAGCTATGCAAGGAAAGGCATTGGCAGTTTAGCAAGGTGCTCAGTTGTTAGTCAAGAGCTTGAGTGTGATTCAGCTCCAGAACTAAATAGACCCAATATATCTTCAGTACGTATATCTTTACATCAGTCAGGCAGACTTTGTGTCCTTCCCCATGTTCATGTGTGCTGATGCACCAGTTATTTTCCGGTGTTGTGGCTTTGGGTTGCTTTCATTGCATGCAATACTTCTGTTAGTGGCACAGAACGGCCCGAAGCATGTAGCGAAGCTGCTCATCTCAGGCATTATCACATTTCTGTGGTCCGCCCATGTTGAGAGGATTGATGGGGGATTTTTTCAGGGTTGCTAAATATTTCCAAAAAAATCGCTGGAGTTGTGGGGAACGGCAGTTCTGAGGATTGGGTCTGAAGAAATTATTGCTAAGCATTCTGCTGTGCAAGGGAAGAAAAAGGGAGGGGATGGGAAAAATGAGATAAGGTTTGTCATTTAAACCTGAACACAGAATAGCCTCACCTTGTATCTTTAAATCTGCATCAATTATAATGCCTTGTTCACTTGCAAATTTCACTTTAAGATAAAGAATCATGCCTGGTTTGTTTGCCATTCCTACAGCCAAAGACAAGCTTCACTTACTCCCCTTTTATTTTCAATGACTAAGGCTGAAAGAGCTAAATTACATTTCCTCCCCCCTATGGAAACCTGATGAACCAGTGTGAACCTGCACCTGAGAACCCCCAGGAACGCCGAGGATTTGGCCACACAGATCGGACAGTTGGATGCTTAATTGCGTTCTGGGCACAAAGCCTGCTTGAATGTGCGTCTTTTATTAAGTGCGTGGTAGGCCAGCACAAAAATTAGACCCCATTAAGGTGCCAGAAGGAGGAGAGTGGTGCAAAGGCGTTGCAGTGCCTGTCTCCACTGCGCTGGAGAGCCTCAAGCTGCCCCTGCCAGAAGCCCTCTGAAAAATGTACCCCGAGCGGCACCCTGGAACTCATAAGCAAGATGCAAGGATTTGCTGGGGGTGCTGGAATAGTTATTTATGGAGCTGACAGATAAGGTTGGTGCCAGGAGCAAAAGCAGAACCAGAGCTAAGGGAAAGAGAACGTGAGAGGACGTGAGGGGAGCGGCAGAGCATGGGCAGAGCAGCAGGAGAGGCTGAGGTGTGCTCCTTGGGAGCAGGTACGCCCTGCAAGGGAGATACTTCGATACAGGGTTCAGAGAGAGATGGGGGTGAGAACAGGATTTCGGTCAAGACAGGGGAGTGGTGAAGAACAAGGACCAACGGGTGTAATGGGATGAGTCCAGGAAGTGAGAATTCTATTAGATAAAAGGGTCAGGATTTTTCCGTTTGTTAAAAGATTAAGTGAGTGATGTGGCATTCGCTCCAGATCTCTGTTTGAACTTTCCCAGGCTTTGCAAAGTAGATGATTCGGAGCCTTTTTCTGGATGGGGGCCTCTTTACTATGCTGTGCATCTTTGCATGAATTGCTATGGATGATGAAATCATCCTTGTAGGAGTAAGATCTGGGCCTCCCTTGGAAGTAAAGCAGCCACTTATGTCCCGTCCCCCCCCCCAACCCTGCTCCCATCATCTTGGCCATTTAGTGAGGATGCTTTGTAGTGCTGGCACACAAATGCTTGCAGCTTGCATCAGCCATGAGAAAGCATAGTGCGTTATAAACACGACATTTTAATATTTTGAGTATCAAGACCTTTTCAATCACCTCCTCATTATATTTCGTAGTTGCAACCCAACCCGAAGCACAATAAGCCGGTATAGTTAAGTGTCCGATATATCTTACGGTGTTCACTTAGGATTTGTAACTCGGGTCTGTCCTTGGACTCTAAATCAGAACATGAGTGAAATGCATTGAATGATCCCATTAATATAAATAGCAGTAAAGTTAAAAGCAGGGCTCCGTGAAAGGACTTTTGATACACTGGCTACTGTCGCCCTCGAGTCAGCAGGTGGCATTATAGAACAATCAGAAATCACCAAACCTTCGCCGCTTCCCGCTCGCAGCCCCGG
>JADKXX010003463.1:0-72332 GCA_017310255.1 Butorides virescens
ACTTGAAAATAATAGATGGTCTAGATACAGGGGAAAAAAACATGTGCAAGCAGGAACACGCAACCAGCAAAAAGAAAACTTTCCCATGAAATACCCTAGTGATACAGATGTTGCAGGGTGCTTAACGAATTGCAGGTTAGGGAGAGACTCAAGACCTTCTGGCCAGCTTCTGGAGGCTGCAGACGAGAGCCTTCAAGCTTCCTCGGGTCTGATGCCAGACGATCCATCAGTCTGATGACCATGCCAAGACACTCTACCTTCCAGCAGCTGCAGCTGGCAAGGATCAATTCCCAGACTCCGAACCTGAAATTAGAAGTCCATGTTTGTCTGTAGTCCCCATGCTGCAACTGCAGCAGAGTATTGCCCGGTGGGGCTCTCGGTGATGCAAGGGTTTTGACCTGCACAAAGGCAGAGGTGAATCCCCTCCCTCAACTCCCAGTGTATGATGAGCTGCTGATGTTGCTCCTGTTGCCCCTCCATTTGGGGACGGTGTTTATTAAATCAGCTGGTGATTTGGCTTCCCAGGCCACAGTGATTAGTGACTACGGTGTCCCTAAGGGCTCTGGGCTGCGGTGTCCCCTTGGGAGTGCAAGTTCAACTTTTAAACCCCTGCACAAGGGCTGACCTTTGTTTCTATCAGTGGTACAATTAAGATGAGCTCAGGGTGGTCCTGGAGAGGACCTCAACCTCCCCTTAGTTGCTGGTAACAACAGCCACAGGCTGGCATTGGGCAGTGCCCGCATGCTTGTGTAGTCACCAATGCGCTACGTGACTTTGTGAGGATGTTTTCCCATGGGCATTGGCATGGAGCCGGGCCACAGCCCAAGTTACTGGTTAAACCCACGGTTTTAACGTGCTAATCCCTGAGTTTGAACTGCCTGTACTCTGCGTGTGTGTGTGGTCTTGAAAACTTACCAGTCTACCTGCAAAAAAAAAAATTATTTATAATATTTGCCCATTTGTTGCCGTGGTGATGAAGGAGTGTGGGACAAAAGAAAGATATTCCGGTTGCCCCGGGCCTGTGAACAAGCAGAATCAGAGAGAGTTGGTGAGAGTGTGCTGTTAGTTGTAACCAGAAACGCAGTAGTCAGCCACCATGGCTGCAAAGTGTTCTCCAAACCCCCTTTCCTGTTCTGCCCTAGCAAAATGACGTCCTCTAAAAGCTGGGTGACAAGGAGCACTGAGAGCTGGACTTCCAACATACCAGGCTAGACTTGGCCCATAAATGAAGCAAACTGCAAGTCTAGCCTTGCTCCCTCAAGGTATTCCTTTTCCTAACTCTATCGATAACCTGGCATGAGCAGATCTTGAACGAAACGTTATCTCGGCGCTGCCAGGGCTTGCAGGGAAGCTGGAGGGGGAAGGCAGTGCTGCTGACTCCCGGAGATAACAGGTGGAACACAACAGGCGCTGCTTTTGTCTGCCATAACTTTTAGTTAAAGCTCTCAAATGCTGCTGGACCCTTTGCCATCCCAGCCTGTGGACCTTGCTAGATAGAGCACCTGCTTGCCAGCCCGGACAAATGCACGCAAAAGAAATCCGAGGCATTTCACAGCTTTCAGGTTCTGACAGCACTGAAAAAAAAAAAAAAAGCATAAAAACCCTATAAACTCCCTTCCCCCATGCATTTGTGGTGATAAGGAGGCACATTGCTGCTTCCTGGGTACAGAATATAGGCTCGGAAATTAATTGTAATCGTTGATTCTCATTCTGTACATGCACAACGTTTGGCATGAAAAGCGTCTGCATCTTCTGTAAATCCCTCTTCAATTATGTGGAAGTGATGGGTTTAATTTAAACCATGGCTGCTCCTAGCTAGCTTAAAAAGAAAAGAACATAAAAATAGAACCACCCAAATCAGTCATAGTATCTCGGCCCTGTTTACGTTACATACACATTTTTAAATTTGCTGCTCTAGAGGTGGAAATCTGAAGCCCACTGTCAGAGCTACCGAGTCTGTAAAGTTTCAAGAGGCTGTTGGATCCACGTGTACCTGGCTCTTCTAAAAAATTATTTTCCCTGTCTCAACCTATAGTCTTCTATTTGCAAGAACCCAGAAGATGATGCAACCTTCAGATCAAGTCCATAATCAGGAAAAAGCCAGTATGCTTGCTTCATGGCCATAAGGATGCCTAGGCACAGCATTTTTTGAGGCAGTATTATATAGCTCTTGCTAGGTAAAATGGATTTTTTCAAGAAGTGAGAGGGCAGAGGGTTAAAAATCTGCCCAAATTAAATGCAGTCTTACCAATGTAATTTTAAATACAACGCTGGTCAATATAAAGATCACAGGATCTGGCTTATAGTTGTCAGAGATGGAAAAATACTTATCAGATAAAGCTCTGCAAGGGCAGAATACAGTCCCTCCTAACAGAGGACTGGCTCTCATCTTTCATTGTTCTTTCTTCCATTAACTTGATCTTTGATCTCAGTTCCTGTTAGAAATAACTGTAAACACTGATGATGTTCTAGGCCATTAACCAGATGTACAACGTAGCAAGAGCCCTGCCACTAGCAGACCATCTGAAAAAAAGACACATACAAGAGTAATGCTTGAGAATAATACTAACATTTTTCAGGAAAGAAGACACGGCATTTTCATTTCCTGCAGGATCCGTCTGTCACGTCTGAAGCAAATCAGGCTGCTGGGAATGTGGTTCCCAACAGGCCCGTCAGAATCATCTGGCCCAAGCATCCACAGCCAAAATGACATTTTATTTTAACAGGAGTTCAGCTCACCTACATCAATAATTTGGTACCCATTCCACCGGCAACTTCTTGACAGAAAAGATACTCGAATAACAGGTATTTCAGAAATGCACCTTATGACAGGGTGTTGTCATGATTTTAGTTCAGCTTAGATCTATGCAGAGTTTGAACCCTTAAAGCTTCCAGCCCCATAGTGGGGATAGTCTGGGTAGCTCCCCCCCCACCGCTAGTGCTGTGGAAAGCCGGCGTTCTTCCCAGCAAAGATCAGGCTGAGCCAGGCCGATGGTGTTCAGGTAAAACTGCAAAGCGCATCTTTTAATTCATAAAGCCTGACGCTGATCTAACTGATAAACACACCCATATAGCTAGGGTTCTTCACTCAGCAAGGAACATCAGAAGAAAGCCAAGTTTTACTTTAAGCTTTTGCAGGTTAATAACTTTGTACGACATGACTGGCAATAAATAAAGGTAAGATCTGTGGAACAATCAGGTTGGAGACTTAAATTCTATGTATTATGTATCCATTACTTATAGGCTTTTGCTAAAGCATTACTTAGTCCCGTTCACAATCCTGAGTATTTAGAAGTCGAACGTAAAGCCTATCACTGGAAAAATGTTGCAGAGAAGGAGATCTGCTTCAAATGTACTCCTAAGTACTGCTAGAGAGCTTTTATGAATAACAGACCATAGCACTTCCTATTGTTTTATTTTTGTTCTCTTTTAGAGACTTAAGAGTGATGTCATAACAGGGAGAAACTTGTCAGGGACACACACGAAAGCCTGAACACGAGGAGAAGACAGATTTGGATGCAGAGATGGGTAATTCAATAAGGGGGGAAAAGGCTGAATTAAAGACATTTTTAGAGTTACTTACATGCGTGTCTCAGAAATGCTACCTCTGTTCCGAGAGGCACATGCTGAACTGCAACCCAATTACTATGTCCAGCTCTGCAATTTCAATCATTCATCCCGTTTATAGGGGGCTTTTTGTCTTGAATTAGGCAAAATGTGAGCCCAACAGGAAATTAAGCAACCAAGCAAAATCAGGAAATTCACTCAAGTGGCTTAGCCAGTGGAATGCCACTGCTATCTTCAAACTAAAACTCCAAAGAGGAGAGGTTGAACTGCAGTCAGATTTATTTTCAAAGTGGCTAATGTGCTTTTAATTTGCACAAGGTTGGTAACCAGGAGAAAAAAGCAGGCAGAGCCATACATGGCTGTTGTGAAGTTTGCTTTTGATTTTTTTCACATAAGGCCTTAGCATACAGACATACAGATATATAAGGAATGTAAAAATGCACCATTTGTAAAAAAATTAGAACAGCTGTCTTGATCACAAAGTTAGAGATGCTCGTCATAAATGAAGTACCCACTGGCTTTAGAACATTGAAAATGAACTGAAACAGGAAACGTACACGCAAAGCTTGCACTTCTTCCTCAGAAAACATATTTGATGATAGCTCTTGGGGCAGGGGGAGGGAAATTCCTTTAGCTGTTTACAGCGGCCTCTCTGCATCTGGGATCTGCAGATCTGTGTGCAGAATATTTTAACTGATTGGGGGGGGCCATGCTACAATTTTTGGTTCACAGAAAACACACCCACGCCCCCCCCCCCCCCAAATCCTCAAAGCAGTTTCTTGCTTGAAAATTGCCATTATTATTTATTGACCCAAAGTACCTAGGAGCTCTAGTGATGGTCCCAGGTCCCTGTTATGCTGGGCACTGCACCAACACAGAGTGAGTGTACAGTCCTTGCCTGAAGAATTGCCAAAGGAAGGATGAGGCAAGAGGAGAGAAGCAGGCAGCTGCCAGAGTTAAGGGAAAAGAGTATGTGCGTGGCGATCAGCCTGGTCAGCAGCACCTTCAGCACACCACTTGCAGGATTTGTCGAGCTTCTGTGGATCTCAGAGCAAAGTCAGAGCTCCTGAGGGGATATGAGAAGAGATAACAATATAACCTTGCCGATACCTAGAGGGAGTTTCTCCAAAGCCTGAAGACTGGCACAGGAGAAAGCCAAGAGGTGTCCATCAGTAGTTTAATAAGAAGACAGAGGTTCCATGGCTGATCTTTATTATGGATGCCGGAGGCCCTCACTGTGTTAGATATACTGCAGTTCGAAATCACACACAGTTTTTTAATTGTGATTGTAAATATGCATTGTTGCTTACTTCACAACACGCTGTGCTTGCCATTGATTTAAACCAACCCATTGATTTAAACTTAACCATGAGATGCTTCATTAGCTTTGAGAAGAAACCATGGAGCCTCTGTGGGGGCTGGGTTTGGGGCTGGGGGGGGTCTCGCTGGTTCTTCCTGAACCCAGTACCTGTAGCATAGTCTTCCTGCTCAGTTTTTTCTTTCTGGGAATAAGGCTTTGTGCACAGCCTTCAAAATACTTATAACAATCCCAGTTCAGTATTAAAATAACAGCTATAATCAAACCTCCCATCTTTAGCCAATAGTTTCAGAGATGAGGGAGAAATTATTGCTCCCCCGCTTTCCTTTTCCCAACACACAGCCACCAGTGCATGTCATCTGTGCCTGTCCATGCGTATCTGTATATGCTGCAAGACATTTAAAACCAGTTGGGCAACTTCAACTGAATTTGGTAAAGGTTTAGAGGCCTTTTGGAGGTTGCACACAATTTATGGAAGTAGCCAACTGAATAGAAGACACCCTACAAGTGTCCCCACTGAAGACAAAGCCACTTAATCAGCTCCTGAGGTCTTAGACCACAGAGAACACAGAAAAAACCCAAACTTGTGAGGCTTTCACCTACCACAACTGCAGTGAAAGACTCAGGCAGGACTTGCATCTTAAGTCAGTCAGCTTGAAACACATCCAAAAGACACCAGGTTTCATTGAAACAGATTTTTAAATTTGTTAGCTCAAATAGTATCTCCTCCCTTCATCAGAGGCATCCTAGATGTCTTGTAGCTTGAAACACAGAACAGTTTAAGTGGGTGCTTTGAAGCGATGAGGAAACCCCTCTTTCTACAGGACTGATGGATGCCTCTTGCTCCCCTGCACAGGGCTGACTGGGGGTCAGGAAGACACTTCCCTCCCAGTCAGGGGAGCAGTGACATGAAGATTCATTTGTCTTTTTTTATCCTCTCCTCTTCAGCCAACAGCCTGGCTGACCTCCTGAATCACCCAGGCCATCATAAAAACCTCAGGCAAGGGTGATCACTCTTGTTTTCTGCTTGTGAAACCCAGGTTAGTCTCCTGAGAACTAAAATGCTTTAGTTTAATTGAAACCGTTGGGTTTAATATATGAGTATCTTTGCCAGCTGCAGAGGCCTGAGGTGAGCAGAGGTCACACTGAGTGATCTTATGGCACAGTTCATCGTGTCCGGGGGCTCGAGAGGCAGGAGCTGCCTTTGCTGTAGTGAAAGGTAGATGAAGGGGGAATAGGCCATGAAGGGCTTTGAATGCAAAGACAGGGAGAGTGTTTGACAGAACGAAAATAAAGCCAGTGGAGAGTTAGAAGGCGGCTGGTGTGGCTAAAGGACGTGGCAAGACAACCACGGCAGTAGCGGTTTGAACGGAGATGAATGAGATACGATTGTATTAGCCCAGGAGAAAAGTAAGAGAAAATGAAAAGTTCTACTTGAGTCACAATGGGTTCTATCTGGGATGGGATTTCTCAGAGACAGGCTGCAGTTTTAGTTTGGGCAGAGGAGGCAGGTCTGGGAGCATGAGTAGAAACATGGCATTCGGATTGTCTTCTGCAGGGGAAATGATCTAGAAATGTAAGATGTAAAAGAAAATCCTTCAATACATGACTATACCTGAAGATCAGTATGCACAAATCTATGTGAAGAATTCACGTTTCAAATCTTGGGCATATATCACTCTGCTTGGCTGAAACGCAAATGAAAATTCATCTTTAAATCCCTGTTTTGATTTGATGATTAAAATAGTTCCTTCTTTATCTAACCGCAGTCAATTTAGGAATGAGACGAAGTGAAATACAGATATTACTGGTTTGCAACTACTTTGTATTCCAGTAAAGTTTCATGTTTGAAAGATCTTTGTTTCCTGGAAACTGGTAAAAGATATTGAGGCCTGACACAATGCCACTGCCCATGGCACATCTTCCACCACTTTTTGAGGTATTAAAAAAAAAAAACCTATGCAGGCATAAACAACTCTTACACTAAGAAAGTACGTATCCAGTGTTTCCACAGGAAAATTGTTTCTTGCTCCCTCAGATTTCTGGATAGGCAATAACAGAAAAGTACAGAACAGTGCTAACTACGATCTCCTTAAAACAGAAAACCTAAACAAAATCAAACAAAACCAACCCAAACCAAAACACACACACCCCTGCTCCAACTCATAAGAAATGAGAAGCAGATGAAATGGCTCATACAGAAATTCTGAATTAAGGATGGTGAAATGTAGTAGTGTGATATGTTGTGCAGAGCGTGCTTTAAGTAATGGTGCTTATTAATCAAATTTATTTGTTAGTGATCTGTCTTCCCTGTGCCTTGTGTTGGAAATCACTAGAGGAGCTTGCAAGAGTTCTGTAAGCCCTGTCCTGGCAGAAAAAAACAGGAGCCTGAGAACCCGAGCAGCCCTGCTGGCTGCACCAGGGTGCAGGTAACTAATGCACCTCTGCTGTCTCTGGCTTGCTTTCAAGGAGAGACAAGTTGGGGAAAAGTTCTGGGCTGAGAAAAGGCTCGCTCAGGGGGTGAATAAGCCCTACAGTAAAGCGGGCAAGTGTAGGGAAGGTCTAGGAAGTAAGTGCTGTATACTGCAAAAAGAACAAGGCACTTGGAAATGTATGTAGGAAGGACTAGAAACTTGAGTAGGCAGAAGATGCTTTGGCTGAACTCTTAGCAATTTAGAGTTCTCATGAGTGGGACTGTTCCTAGGGGACTGCAGTGAAAAGCAGAACAATGCTGTACTGGCTCAGCACTTGGAGCTTGATTAGCCCTTTCTGAAATCCTGTGGCTAATGCGTACCCTGAAAAACGAAGTATATCCTGGCCAGATGGCTCAATTTAAGAAGAAGCAGGCAACTGTGTAGCTGGAATAGCAGGTAATGGAGGTGAAAGGCTGGCTGTAGGAAAAGTCAGCTGTGTACAGGGGGCACGGGATGGAGTCACCTTCCATGAAATCCAATAAAACCTGATCTGGTCATGATTAACTCAACATTTTCAAAACTCATTTAAGAGTTCACAAAGAACATAATGTCTAGCCAACTTGTAGTCGTATACAAGAGACCCCTGACTCTAATATCCCAGGATGTCAGCCCTCTACTTGTTTCAGATTTTGATGCTGAACACTGCTTTGCTTCTCAATTCCAGCTTATTTACTTAGCATTCTTACTGCTTTATATCATTTATAACAAGCCCTTGAACCTAAGTAAGGGAAAGTACATTATAGAGAAAACTCATCTGTTTGAGCAGTCTGGGCAAGGTTTACATTAAAACCACCAACCGATACATTTAACTAGTGGCAGAACTTCCTCTTGTGCGCAGAACCTGTATGCTCAGCTGTGAAACTGCTGAACAGAGAGAATGGAGAAGTGTGAAAAGCATCTTTGATGGGGCCCAGCCATGCTCAAACATCCCCTCAAAACATGCAGGATCTCACAGGACCTCTCAATACCTAAGCAGCGTCTCCTGTACCTGCTCTGCGTCGGACTCCAAAGTCAGTCTGGTTTCTTTCTTCACCCCCTTGCTGTGGGGGCTCCCGGGGCCAGGAGATGGAATCTGCATTGCCCCCTTGCTTCCGAGGGTGACTACGACACGACCCTGAGGGAAACAGGATCAGTGAAGGATTTTATTGGATCTGGAATCTTTCCGACAGGCCTTCGTAAACTTGTCCTTTAAAACAGAGGTCCCTTTGCCATTTTATATTATTATATATATTATATTATATTATATATATATTATTTCTGCGAGGAAGCAGATGAATGACTAGCAGTGACTGCTACAAGAAGAGAAACACCATTATTTGGGGTAAATTCACCTGAATTCTGCTATCCCCACTGACACTTGCTACCCCAACTCACTTGTCCTGCTTCTATAGCTCATTGTAAGAGGACCACTGCACGTAGCAACTACACTAACTTTTGGCTTACTAATGCTGTGCTAAGTAAAAAGCCATCAGTGTACAGAGCAAAATACCTTTCAGCCAATTTGAAATAGTGTTGGAAATGCTCATCCGAACCTTATGAGCAGCTGTGCGTCTTACAGAGTGTCTGAACTATTTTTGCACTTCATTTCTTTTCTTTTGCACTTCATCAAATAGCTGCTGGGCTCCTTATCTACAGACAGTATGAAAATAATAACAAAAAAAAAGAACTGAGTTGCATAGTCTCCTGTGTTTCCCTTCTTGATCTCAGGCGGTAATTTGCCTAAATCACCAACAGCTTAGTATAACACACACGTAGCATGAAGGTCTGTCTGTTGGTTTTGTACGAGAGGCAAAGCCAGCGTGCTGCTCACGCCTGTCTACCATGTTCTGCCTAAGGAGGGGAAAACATTCCCTTTCTTGAATAACTGGACCTGGGAGCTAGGTCTTGAGGCGGGATGCAAGAGGAACTGCTATTCCCTTATGGAAAATAGGTGTCAAGACGGACCAAACTGAACACATCATCCGTGCGAGTAGCGAAGACGTCTATATGCTTACTCCAGCAGTTTAGGTGCATAAAATAATCCCCAGAAGGGTATCTTAGAGCAATCATGACATGCGTCAGTTGCCCCAGGTGAAAACTTTCTCCCAAGGTTCATTCTGATTGCACCTATTTCAGCCTGTGCTGTATCGTAAAGACAGCTCTCTCTCTCTCTCTAGTTTATTTTTTATCTTTTTTTTTTTTTTTTTTAATTTAGAAACCTGTCTACATTCATGTCTCACTGTTTTTTTGGAAACAGATGGCCCTTCCTGGAGACACACAGTTGAGTGAACAGACACCGACCACTTTTAACATGTGGTAGCATGTTTGTAATTAGATATTTAAAGTGCTAGACAATTACTATCGAACCTTGTCATGAGGGAAATTTAGGTCTGTGTTTACCAAGATCTGAATTATAAACTGGATCCCTGCCAGAGCTTTACTCTTGGGTATAAAAGAAAAGACGACTATGGTCGAATACTGAGTGACATTGATTAAAGCTACCACCTGCCCTGTCTCAGATACGATTGCTCACTCCTAGCTCCCACCACAGTCCCTTCGTTTTTGTTGACCGTTGTATGCAATTTGCCCAAGTGATAAATCTGGGGATGCAACCAGCTGATCATAGGAGGTACCACTTCTATAACATCGCCATTTGAAGGCTCAGCTTCCCACCTGTTTTTGGACTACAGACTGCTGAAGGCAGCTCCACCCAGTAGAAGAAGAGAGTATCAGCCATTGTCACAATGGGAAAAAAAAAAGCTGATAAAGCTGGAGAAAAGAATGGGAAGTGGTAAAAGAAATCAGGGGAGAAATCACAAGGGAGCATGACAGAAGAAGAGAAAGAAAATTTAAGAGTTATCTAATCCATGAGATAGATAGATAATTTAATTACTGCAAAGTTTTTACCCTAGTTGGAGGTACTCAGCCTGTGGAAGTTGAGAGCAGAAGCACTGACCGTGGGGGGAGTGCGGCTGTAGCTCCTTTCACATGCCTCCCCCATCGCTGCAGCCAGGGCTGGAAGTAAACAGTTGCCATCGAGAGGCAGCTGGGTTTCAGAAACACAAAGTTCCCTCTGGTTTTACCTCACTTGCAGCAGAAATAGTGCAAGGAGGCTGGAGGGAAGTGTTGCGGCTAACAGAGAGAAACATGAATGTTCGAAACTACGAAAATGGTTGAACTTGTAGGTGAGGGAAAACCAGTTTTACATCAAAATCTGATGCCTGAGCTGCTAAACTCCAGTGGAATACTTATAATGGTTGTGAAAGATAAAATTATATTATGACCTTTTTTTTTTTTTTTAAACCTAAACTGTTAATTCTAACTTTGGATAAGGATTTAGCAATGAAATGCTTCAGGGATAACTTGTTTTCAGTGGGGAATTCTGTGTACAAAACTGATTACAGGATGGAGCCAAATCCCTGCCAAAGATATGGGTAGGATCATGAAAGCAGATGAACTGCAATTTCCCATGCACCAGAATTCACAATAAGGCCAGGAGCAAAATGAGCACAACCAGAAAGTATTTCAAGAGCCAGGACTGAACCATGGGAGAAAGCCGCGTACATTTCTGTGTACCTTTAATCACTTGCAAGATCTTTCTGAAGAGAGGTAGGTGTTGAGCTCACAGAGAACTGGTACACCGATTTAAATATTCATGGTATAATTTGGGAAAGGTACCTTGGAAAATTATTTGAAAATATTTCAGCCTAAGGTGTATCAAAACAAAATAAACATGCAAAATTTTCAAGAAACTGAGTACTGTTAGGGTTGTATAGGGTGCAAAGATGAGAGGACAGTGAAGAACAAGCAGCAAAACCTGGCAATGCTGTTTGAAGTAAAATTGGTTTGAAGTTATTGGTCTCTTAAGGCTAAAATTGTAAAGCCTGAAAAATAAGCAAGCTGAAGTAAGGATGTCTCAGGAACAGTGTTTTAGTTTGGCCTATGCATTACAACATTAACTTGGGTATCTATTGCAGCATTGTCTTGTAACGCAGCAAAATCTTACGGGATAATAAAGTTGGCCAAAAAACTTCTGGGTCAAAGGAAAAGTGAGGGAGTGAAATAAAACTCCATGCACAAACACCGAAGAACAGGTTGCAGAAGGCTGAAATAACAGATGCTTGTTCAAGGAATGAGAAGAGCTTGCTAATAGTCGCCACTAATAAAAATTACCGGTACCTCAGTCGTGTTAGGCCTGTAGGCAACAGTAAATCAGGGTTTGGTTTCTCATGATGTTAAGGATTATGCAGCCACATAAAGCAGTCTCTGCCCTGACAAGTGTACAATGTAATTGTTGTCCAAACACATCCCACTTCCTCACTATGGCTGACTCATAACTGCTTTTGAGAAACTCCCATAGGAACATTTCTTGCAGAGTAAGAAGCGGGCGCTGTTTTTTTTTCTGGCCTCCATTTTGAGGGGCAAGAGAAGATGGCACCAGTTCGGATCCACGCGGGACCCCTGCGGGAGATGACGCTGAGGTATTTCCAGCAGGTTGGTCTGCAAACTGCCAGCCGGAGGAACCCCGGAGCAGGCAAGCAGAGGGCAGTGTAACCACGCCGGTACACAGCGCCGAGCGGCACAGCCGCCGAGGAAGCTGCGAAGAACCAGCTGGGGGAAGGTAACTTAAGCAGCCGGAGCTGCTTAGAGCAAGCCGTGACGGTGGCTTCAGGGGGGAAGCCCCGGGTGCCACCCCTGCTCCTTCTGGGGCTGCCGCAGGCCCAGGTGCCCACACCTCGGCCGTCCTGTGGAGAGGCGCTGCCAGGCTGGGGGCAAGCAGCTGGGCCCGGCTAGGCCAGGCCGTGGCAGGGGTCTCCTACAGACTGACAAGGCCCAAACCCAGCACGCTCGGGCCCCGCTCTGGGCGAGGGGCAGCCCCCACAGCCCAGGCAGCCCCCACAGCCCGGAGAGGAGCGGAGCGGGCGCCGCTGCCGCCTGTTCCCGCCCTCCTCAGGTGACACCCCCCGCCCCGCCAGTGCGCATGCGCAGCCCGGCCGCCGCCGTGCCCTGCGCGCTGCGCCACGCGCGCGCCCGCCTCCTTCTTGCGGCTCCATCCGGGCATGCGATAACGTAATCGCCCCTCCGGGCGAGAAGCGCACCTCCCCCCCCCCCCACCGCGCTGGCCAATGAGGGCAGGGCGCCGCGCCCCGCAATGCCTGCTGGGGGCTGTAGTCCAGCGCGGCCTCCCCGCCCCAGCCGGCACCGCAGCCGTGCGTCCCTGCCGGGAACAGGCCCGCCCCCCGCCCCTTGTGGGCAGGGCAAGCACCCCCCCGCCGCCCTATGGCAGAGCGGGTCAAAGTTCGGCGGGCGGGCGGTCCAGCCAATGGGAGCGGGCGGATGCCGGGAGGGGGCGGAGCCGGCTGTGTTTTGTTCAATTGCCGTGGAGCAGCCTGGTCCATAGGCGGAGGGCAGGCGGCCCGGGCGGGCGCAGGTATCGGTGGCCGGCGCTGCGGTGAGGGGGGGGGGCCTGGGGAGGCCGCGGGGGCAGCGCCTGCCGGCGGAGGGCGAGCGCTGCCGGCAGGTAACAGCCGTTGGGGCTGGCGGCTCGGAGGCAGCGCCAGGCGGAGGGGAGGCGGCCAGGCCCGGATCCCCTTACAGAGCCCGGGCGGCTGTGGGGACCGGACAGCTCTCGGCGGGCGGGCGCTGCCTGGGGGGGGGCCCTGCGGGGCAGGGGTGTCCCCCCGCAGCTGCCCTTCCCCGCGGTAGCAGCCTCCTGCCGCCCCAGAGCTGCGGGCTGCTCGCCTCCGTCCTTACGTAGGTAGGTGTAGATGTTACGTTGGTCATCGTTAGCGGCGGGACCGGGGGCCGCGCTCCTCCGTTACAGCTGGAGGTGACGCCGGGCTCCCCTCGGCCCCCACCGTGAGCCGAGACTTCGTGTGGAAGCGAAACGGCGGCCGCTCGCAGCCCTGGCAGACCAAAAAAAAAAAAAAAAAAGCAACCCGAAACGCAGAAAACCAACTGATTTGCATTAACAGTTGCCGCTCGGGATGGGAATTGTGTCGGCTGCGCGGCGGGGCTGCTCCGGGTGAGGGCTCCGGCCTGGCTGGGCCCGGCGGGGCGGGGGGGGGGCCGGGCCGGGTCCCCGGTCTGGGCTGGGCCGGGCGGCCCGGGGTGCGCTCGTCCCCGGGGATTTGGAGGCGATCCTCCCTGCCGCTGCTCCCGCGTAGCCTTACGTCAGAGGAGGTGCGTGTTTTTGCCACAATAGCTGCGTTCCGCCGTGATTCCAGGCTGAAAACGGGGATTATTCCCCTTACCACCCCCCCCACCCCTGCTCCTCAGCAATAAGAAAGTTGATTTCTAATTAATGCCTCGCAAGCGTAGCCCACCGGTTGGTTTAAAAAGTCTGAGATCCACGAGCGAACGGGCTCTTTGTGCTACTCCAGCTTTTCCAAGGGCCGTAACGTTGGCTTTGTTCTGATTATTTAGCTTATTAAATGTCTCTTTGCCTGCGGGGGAGGGTTCTTGAAATTTTGGATGCTGTTTGAGGAGGTTGCTTTGGGTCCCGTGAGGCAGAGAGGCTGGCCCGTTGTCGGTGATCCTCTGGTTTAGCGTTGCGTCAGTTATCTGAACTCTTCTGGTAAAGATCTGGAAGCGAAGGTGTCTTCCCTCTAGGTAAACGATATCTCCATCATAACCGGTCAGAAAACAGCCGTGGCAGAAATAGCGCTTTGTAGTAGCGCTCTAACTTTCAGGTGGCAGGGTTGAGAGTGGCTTGGTGAGTCAGACCAGATAAGACTCCACAGCTTTTAATGTGCATGCCGAGTTCCAGGCCTCGGGATGAGTTGAGCCAGCTGGTCAAATCTATTTTCTGGTTCACTGTGCTTACATTAAAATTAGCTCCCGAGAACAGTTATTACAGCCTTTACTGTTACATTGCCTCCCATTCATATGCCTGACTGCTAGAAAATATTTTTGTCAAAGCCATTTTTGGCAAGAACCAGTAAGTCTGTGTATCTCGTGGTAAGCTGAAATGTTTTTGGATGTGTTTTAATTGTGAATAGACCGTTTGCTTCAAGTCGGGCTTATGAAATCTGGAGTACAGTGTTTGCGGAATAGCAAAAACTTTCCTAATGAAGCATGTGGCTTGATCTGGTTTTACTGGAGATGCGGTGTGCGTGGTCAAGCCCAAAAAGCTTGTATCTTTACAATTACTGTGTTTCTGAAAATGCCTGGAAGAACTGTACTCGGAGGCAGGAGATCAGTATGTGTGGGGAGCTAAAACATGTATTCCAAGCAGTTCTACATAAGCTGGTGGAACTCTGAGCTAGAAAGTGGGCTTACTACTAATTTATTTGGAATTTCTGGGAAGTGCTATTCATATATATATATATATATATATTCATGTCTGTTATCTTTAATTTTCCCTATTTTTTTGTCAGTTACAAGATTCTACTCTTCATCATATGGAAGCACATGCTGCCCATTAGACAAACTTAAATTTCTGCTCTGCAGGATCATCCCCTAATGATATTCTTTCTGGACGGTCCATGCTGTGGTAATCTGGCTGTCCTCTAGTGGCCTTTACCTGCCAGTGTGTAACCCGTTGTTATTGTCTCTTTAACTTGAGAATTAAAGTTGATTAAGTAATTGTAAAGGGATATTTTAAATTTGGTGTAGTTAAACTTCTCTACTTCCTCTTGAAGAGCTGTTTTTCCTGCAGGCTGCTATGATTCAGAGGAATGAGGAGACTGAAAGAAGAAATACTATTTGTATTCACAACTATTGTGTTGAGCTTTGGAAGTTAGTATGTGGCATAAAACTGTATTTATGAAAATAGGGTGGGCAGAGAAACCGAAAGCTTAAAGTTACTGAGATGGCAATTTATTGCACGAATTGCTTTATTTTAAAGAGGCATGAAGGATTTATTCTTTCCTATAGGAATTCCTTGAGGGTCTGGTAGCCATTACTGTAGCTCCCTTTTTTAGTCCCTTCTCCTTTCCCCTTCCCTGTTCTTTCTCGCCCTTCCTCTGGTGCCTCCCCCCAATCTACATTCCTTTGTGTTAGCAGTGATGATGGCAGTTCTAGTCACCTCCTGTGGTTTGATAGATTATTCCCTTTAGAAACATGGTGTACTTAAAACTTTCCAAACATGATTCTCTTCTTGCTCCTACACTTTTTTTGATGCTGGTTTTGAGTTTTGTTCTAAGAATTTGTCCTTTCTAGTTCTGCTTTGAGTTTTTTTTAAATAGGAGTAAGAAGTCTGATTAAACCTGTGGTGGAAAATACTAGTATTTATATTGTGATTTACATTTCTTTTTGTGTATTTTGAAGGTCATAATATAAACAAAATCTTTCCTTTTGGCAACAGTGCATTTCCCTCTCCCCTGCAAGCCCACAGGTTTTGTGCTTCTTTTAGTATGCTTTAAACTTTCGTTTTTATTTCTGTAAGATAAACTTGTTTGACTATTTTTAGATTACTACATTCCTGAGATCTGTTCTTCATGTGAGAATGATCTTGCAGGTAAATGTTCAAATGTCTTTAGTCTTACACAAACTACATGCAAACTTAATGTTTCAAATATATTCTAGATACTGTAAGTAACGTAAGTTTATGGGGTGGGGGGGATGGAACTACATGCAGAAACCTGTGAAGGGCTTTGAGCACTCCTGAAGGAGTTAATTAATTCTAGAGAAGAAATTCATGGCTAGGAAAACGGCTGCTTGAACTCCATATACTGTAGTGGCTGATATTTCCATAGTGGGTAAGTTGTTTTAATCTCTTGCCTGTGTGTACCTGAGAGGTAGCCATTTCTGTTGACAGCTTGTTTTTTGGTATGTTGTGAAGTTTGTGTGGTTAACAAGATCTTAGCCAACAGTGAAGTATTCCAATCTAGGCATGAAAGAGAGTCTGTATAAAAAAAATATTTGCGCTTTGTTGGTTTCTCTTACCTGTAAATACTCTGCTAGGGGGATTGAGACAGTCATATTTTCAGAAAATGGTTTTCTTTCAGGATTTTCTTTCCCCCTCAAAAGGAGGCCTGTAAAAAAAAAAAAAAAAATGTTTTTAACTCCTTTCTATGCCTTTTTACAAATTTTTTTTCTTGATGACCTAACTGGATATTGCAGTGCTGTTGAATATAGAAAAACCTGAAATCAAAGTAACTGTTGACCCTTTACTATTGCTATTTCTACATTTTGTGCTGTTTTGGCTTTTCTGTTCAGTCAGTTTGGGGAAATACTGTCATCAACAAGCTGGCAAGAAACTCCTCAGCAACTTCTAATGTTTTGTAGTGGGCAGAAATAACTTCTGAAGGCCACATTTCTGATAATTTTCAGGTTGAGGGGAGGAAGTAGGCAGGGTTGTTACTAAATACGTTATCTGGGTTATGGCTCTCAGTTTACTGACAGCAGTATTTTTTAGCAAGCGGTTGAATATCATGCTTTCGATGATAGGAAATGTTTCATTTAAGAAACTTACTGAGTTATAAGAACAAAACTGATATAATTGGCTTTACACTGTTTGAACTTGATTATATTTTAGTGAAACATAGGCCATCGCTTATGTTTTGCTTGTTGGGTGTTTACAGTAAGATCGAAGGTTCTGGTTACCTGATGTTAGCATCGTCATTCTGTATTTGGTATGACAACATTGGTTTAAGTTCTGTGAAAATTAAACTCTAGCATAGTTAAGTACAGGGAAGAATACTGTCAGTGATACATCAAATTGCAGGCCTAGAGCTTTGGACATACTCACAGTGCCAGCGACTGCAATTGCTCTTCAATGTATGTAAGTCTGTCTCTACAGATAGAGTGACGAGTGTGAAATCAAACAGTATTTTGCCTGGAGCTGTCATTAGCAGTGTCATTTGCAAAACTGGCTGGGTACACGAAGACCTACGCGTCATTGTGGGAAAGGCATTTGAGATGGAAGAAAGCTGTTTCTGCATTTGCTGAGCTTTAAAATTGGAACCCAGCTGGTACAGGAAATAGTAGAAGAAGTAACTGCAACACCACTGTCTATACTTTCACATTTGTGCTTTAGACTTGAGATCTGGGATGCTGGAAGACAGGATCTGAATTTCTCTTTTTCTGAATAATACTTGTTTGTCCTTAACACCCACCTCCCCAGCTAGCCTCAGCAGCTGGCTTGTTGTTTATTTGTTAATGCACTTGAGTTTTCTGGGTTTATGAAAGATCACATTTATAATTTGACAATTTCTACACTGAGGTGGATTACCTTTGAAAATGAACAAAAATCTTTACTGTCCTAGTAAGACCTTGTACAACATGGCTGTGGCTTCTCTTCTACTGTCGCCTCCCCTTGAGCCATGAATGGGAATAATAGGAACTTCTGTTGGTGTTATATTAACTTTAGGTCTCTAATTTGCATCTCAAATAACTTTGTGAACAGCACTAATGCCTTTGAGGGGTTTGGGAGGTTTTTTAATTTGTAGGGTAAATGTGTTTTTTAACCTAATTGGGCAGTTCAAATTATTATTGCAGCATGTTTAATTTTTGCAATGTGTAGTTCATGTTGATGTCAGTGGCACTAAATCATTCCTTCAGTGCTGTGCACATGTATTATGTCTCACCTTCTTAATTGTGGCTTTAGATTTTGTAGTAGTAAAGTATTCCTCCATTTCATACAGTTCCTGCTGGATACTCTGATGTTTGTGTTCTTTATTCTACCCTCCAAAGCTTGCTTATAGGGAAAATTTTTGTTTTAAAGGTACTGCTTCCTTTAAGTCCCCCTGCTTTCCCAATGAAAAATGCGCTCATCTGTCTTCCTTGAAGGTCTCTGTTGATTTGGCCTCTTTGGTTTTAGAGGGATGGAAATTTATCATATTTAGGAAGGATGCAAGTGACAAAGCTGTGTGTCTTTAGGTTCTGACAAACTCTGTTTATCAACTTCCACAGTCCAAAGTAGTGTGCAGAATACGAAAAAGGTTAAAGTTTGGAGCCTCAGGTGTGATGTAGATTATGAATCAACACAAGAGCTGTGGAAATGTGCTTGGGGCTGTATGGGTCTGAATCTGCTGGGTTCTGTCTCTTGCAGCTCAGCATTTCTTAGTCAACATGTAGATGGCCACTGAGGTTGCAGGTGGTTTTTGCATTGTGGTATGAACCAGCTTTGTTTTCATAACATAGGAGACTTCTGTTCTATGGACCGTTTGAGGGTGTGATTTTTTTTTAAGTGATGGTCTCTATTTAGATACCTAGGATCTATTTGCATGGCTGTATAGTTCTTTGATGAACTGACAGTTAGAATTACAACCCTAGTTTAAAAAAAAGGAACCTTTTTGCTCAATTATCCCAGTCTAATAGTAGTGGCAAATAATTATTCATTATGTCCTATTTGGAATGGAGTGTAGTGGTGTGTAAGCATGCCTCAAGACTACTGCTGTGCTCCAGAGCCTAATTTGATGCAGTATTTAAATGAGGAGGGGAGAGAAGTAATGAAAACAGCATTCAATAACTACTGACTTGAATTGGCTGAAATATGGTATATATTTCTTCTTGTGGGAAAGGAATGGGTACCTAGGACCTCATGTTTTCATTTTTTTAAAAGTGATGAAACAGAAAACAAAGTTGAGAAGCGTGGGTAACTTGGAGGCTAAACTGAAGTGCTGTAAGGGGCTACCAAAGGCTAAGGTACAATAGCAGAGCTGCTGGCTGGAGGAAGACATGGCTGGCACTGGCACAGGCGTGAAGCTGAGCCTGCTTGCTTCTTGGTACGTGTGGTAGTCGACTTGAGCTTGGCTACGTGTGTGCTTGCTTACCTCATCTTCTTCCATTAGCGCTCCGTCCTGACCAGACCTGTCTGGTTCAATTTTTGGATAAGAAATTGCTGAATTCCTGGAGGGTAAAGATGGACTGCTGCTGTTCTCTTACTTTCATGTTTCACAAATCAGAAGGATGGCACTTAAACAAAGCAGACAAGTACCTGGATAAATACTCGTAGTTAGCAAAACTATTACAGAGGATGAAAAAGGGTAGTATGTGGTCTCTAACTGTTGTATGCTTTGTAGGTGTCCTGTTCGTGCTTGAGCTCAGAGTTAATTCTTCCCTGGTTTAGTGACTTGAGATTTTGCAGTTTAAATGAAACATCTCTCAAGTACAGACTTCCTCTGACTGTAACTAATGCTGTCTGCTTCAACTCCCCAGCTGTAAAATCCTGGGTGCATAGACTGTATTATGGAGGATTTGGCTTGTGTGCAGCACTTTCCAGCCTCAGGAAGTCCTAACCAAGCTTAAGACTCCAGCTGTAGTAGAAGGTGCGTGCACGTCTTTGCGTGATGGTGCTTTGCAACACCACATCAATGAAAGTTGTTCTAGTTTGTTAGAATGCTAAGCACGCAGGTCTTTCCGAAGTAATGGCCCTCTGGTTTCTCTTGGTCAGAGGAGAAAGGTACAACAGGATACTGCAATATTGCTGAAATTTGCATATGGCCATGGGAGATGGTTGGAGTTGATTTATTTCTGTGTGAAGGATGTATGAGGCAGGTGTGGTGATTCTTTTGTTGTATGGTAAAATAACCTGAATATGCAAATCCCAAAGTCTTAATTTGAAAAGTCAAAGTAACTTCTAGCTCATTCAAACTAAATGTACACTGTAGGAGGATAAGCAAAGACATAAGAGGCTTGAAATTGAGCTAGTAATTTAGAAAAAGTAGGGCTGAAGAAGGTGTAGGCTGGTTGTGAGTCCCTTGCCCCATACCAGTATTGCACATCTACTGTGATTGATAACAGAAGCTTGAGCGCTCTACTTTCTCCTCAGTCCAGTTCTTTGCTGTCCTCTGCATTAAAACTTGTTCCAAATATGGAACTAGACATCTTCCTTATTGCAGGTCCAGCTTATTGCCTAATTCCCTGGGCATGAGGGACAGCTGTTCTTTCCTCCGTAGTAAGTAATCTTTTCAAAATATTTGAGCTGTTCTTTGTCATGTTCCTGTTTCCTTGTGTCTTGCCCTCCACCCTGCAGCCTTGTGATACTTTTGGCCTAAATAGAGCTAGTGTATTTGGTTTTTCCCGATAGGTCATGTTTTTTCAGCTCTAATCATTCTTGTTCTCTCAAGTTAGTTCACATAGGTCTTCGAGTGTGGTGCTTAAAGCCAACTTTGTACTTTAGCTGAGGTTTTCCTGTGCCAAGTGGAGTAAGACTATTTCATGTGCCCTGGAGCCGATATTCCTGTTTATGCATCCCCGTACATTTGACTTTATTACAACAGCTTAACGTTTGTTTCAAGGTCAGCTTGTTGATCCAACCTAGCCCACAGCTTTCTTCTGAAGAACTCGCCTTCCTGTTTGCTCAGTTAATACTGCCTGAGCGTACCTTTCGGAACTGAATTGTATCCTAGTTCTTTCCAGTTTGTCAGAGTTAAGCAGAATTTTAATGCTTGCATTTTAATGTCTTGCAGTTCTTCCTGCCTTTCTCTTACTTGGAACAAGCCTAGTCTGCCAGCAACAGATGATGGGAAACAAAGAAATCAATGAACAGAGCTGGGTTCCTGTTTGGTGTTTGCTCCCAGGCACCGCTGGTAACTGCTCTCAGGGTACAGTTATCCACTAGGTATTGCTTTCACTATACAGCCTTTGCTTGCTTGCCAGCAGCGGAAGTCTGAACCTAGGTGTATGACATCAGTAGGTTCTCTCTTGTCCCTAAACCCTGTACTCTGATGTCAAAGTGAACCTGCTGGGCGCTACTCACCTCCTTGTTCCCTTTTAGCGCTCACAAAAGGTTCTCCCTCTCCCCTGGGGTTTTACTGGAATGCAGGGGAAATAGAGATCAGTCACTTGAATTTTGACTTTTTTCTGAAGGCAGATGTGGAACGAAGGCAGGCAGAAACTGATGTCCAAAACTTCTTAAAAAAAGTGTGGCCTGTTCCTATCTGTACTCAAATATATCACATAACAGCTGAAATCTGGTACCTTGGAAATAATTCCAGGTGTTGCAGAGTGACTCTGAAGTCATCTGTAATTAGGGTTGTTTCAAGCTCTTCATTCTTGAGATGAAATGCCTCTTGCATTGCAAGCTAGGTGTTGAAGAATAAGCCCCCACTACTTGGAGCTAACTTTTCTTAAGGGTACTTTTCTTGGATATGTATTTGGAAGTATTTGTTGGCACCTCTATGGCAATGTGGGTGGTGAAGCGTGTATTGAGGCTATTAATACTTGTTTGTATTTTGATACACAAGATGAAGTATTTATTTTTAATGTTATGAAAAAAAGTAAAATGGCTTTTTAACTTATATTTGCGTAATGCTGTATCTTAAAATAAAACCACTACATTTCTTCTTCAGGCTGTTAAGATATAAGCAGCTTCATGCCGTTATCCCAAAACTTCAGTTTTTGCTGTGGAAAGAGTAGGACTGAGAAGTATCCCCCATGTTATCCTGAAGAGGTGGGGGCTGGCATGGATTGGGGATGTGGGTGAAGTGGGGATTAATGCTGTGCTTGGTGCGTGCGGTGTTTGTGCGCTCACTTGTGCAGCAAGGCATATCCCTGTTCCTGCCCTCGGGTTAGATATTTGGGGTGGGATTTACTTGCTTAGCTTCTAACACCTTCAGCTGAACTAACTGTTCCAAGCTCCTTACCAGTCAACGGAAACAGGGATTTTGTTGTTAAGATAGTTTTTTCCAAGCTTGTTTAGTTAGGTGCATCCTGCTGCCAGTGATGCTGCTAGGCAAGCTTGGCTGTGGAAACTGCAGCCGAGGGTGGTACAGGGGATCTCCCAAGGTGGGATAATACTTTGTTGTGGGAGGCTTTTGTGTACTAAGTGTGATGCTGAATTTTTAGTAATATAATTGCAGAATACCATGTATCCTTGTGACTAAACTTTAGAGTCCTGTTAAATATACGGTCTTAAACTTTGGAACTGCTTGGGGGGGGACCTT
The DNA here is from genome assembly GCA_017310255.1 of Butorides virescens. NCBI lineage: Eukaryota > Metazoa > Chordata > Aves > Pelecaniformes > Ardeidae > Butorides > Butorides virescens. The sequence goes on from JADKXX010003463.1 coordinate 22,173, forward strand.
CCCTTCCCCTCCCCCTTTGCTCAGTTGAGCACAAGATCTGAGAAGATCAAGTAAAACCAAACCTGTTTCTAAATTCTCAACTAGTTACTGAACTAACTGTTAAACTGAGCCAAACTGAAATGAAATAAATGCTTTTTGCACCTGCAGAAAAGGCTGCAGCTGTCAAAACCTTGTTTATCACTACTTCTCGGGTCCAGGTGCTCAGCCAGTGGCTTCCCCTAACACAGTGGTTTGATATTTCGGATCTTCAGCAGAAAAGATGTTACTGCTTTATGCCGACTATGGTATGCTTAACCTTTGCGTGAGTGAAGATGCCAGGAACCCAGATGTAATTTCAGAGGCTTACTTTAAAGCGTATTTAGATAAAACACACTTTTTATCAGCATTGAAAGATCATTTGAAAGATTGAGAGTTTTGAGTTGAAGATCTGAAAGGATGTGCTTGCATCTCTTACTGTTGACTTTATCTGATAAATCTTTACAGTTTTGTCCTTCAGCTTGGTTACCAGAAGCTGATCTTGTCAGAATGCAGTCATCTGTAAAGATAATTGCCCAGGTGGGGGGGCACAGATTTCCCTTCCAAATGCTCATGGTCCTCTCTTGTGGTGGTGGTGTCTGCAGATGTTATGTGCTTGACTTGCTAGTCAAGGGACTTAACTGCCGCCTTTTAAAGCTGCTAAATTTCTGTCCCAGTCAGTGAAGATTAAAACGAAAGGCTCTTCCCATTCCTCAGTGTTCACTTTACCTGGCATTTTTGTGCTCAATTAAAATTGAGTTATTCCACCCTCATTTAACTGAAGTGTGGTCTGTAATACTTGTGTACTGATTGGCACCTTGTGCCCATTTGCTTCCCATACAGGAGCATGGTTTTGCATTAAGGCTTCATAGCTGGCACTGTGTGAGTAAACTTCGTGATCTGGGGTCCTAGTGACTTCTCTGAATCCACTTTGGCAAATGAATCTTTCCACAGGACTTGCTTGTAGAATTAATGACTCACTCGTTAAACATCTGATAGTGTTGAGGTAGCGCACAATGAAAATACTGAGCTTTTTCGTCACGCAGATGAAGCAGAAGTCTTTCAGTATTTAAAAACAAAACAAACCTCAACAGACAGAAAAATCAGTGATGTAGTTAGTTATAATGGAGTTCACTTTAAACTATTTTTTTAACTTAACATACTTGTCTTCTCTTACATGGCATAATTTTGTTTGTCTCATGGGGTTTCTTTTAGTTGATGCGATTGTTAACAAATGCTTTTCCTAAATACCTTCTGCAATTGCGTACCCCTTGGCTTGTGTCTCGACCTCTAGTAGAGCGTGTCCTGGATCCAGCTGTTCAGTGTGCTGTTGAAGGCTGAATGCGTGGACAAAGAAAGCAGTGATCTTGCTTTTGGAATGGTCTAGTGAACTAGTAAGAGCCGCATAGCTCAGCTGAACTCATTTTTATCGAAGTACCTTAAGCCTGGCAAGAGGGATGTCCCTGGTGACACCTGAATTGATATCCGAATCAAATGCTGAAAGCATACATAATATTGACATATGTACTGGTTTTTGTCTTTGTATTTATTTCATTATTTTAGTGGACTTTAATCTGTGGTCTGCTCATACTTGGAGCACTTGCGTACTGTTACTGAGGGTTCACGTGTAGTGGAGCAGTATATACATAGTGCAGATCTCTTCAGAGACTTCACATTTCAAAAACTCATGGCATGTGCACAACAGAAGTTGGAAACCAACAAATAATGAAGTTGATAGGAACTGTAGCTCCACAAAGTAAGGAGCAACAACAAATTCAGTTGCATTCAGTTTTGGTATTTGTAGTGTAATACCTGAGACCTCTTTATGTTAAAGAAAACTCTTGCTACTTTAAAGCGGCACAGTGTTAAGGCTTTTTCTCTGAATTCTAATGGATCGTGTAACTAGATGGCTGTTGTAAAACTTGAGTTTTAAAAACTTCTTAAAAAGCTGTTGTAAAACCTTCAGTTTTCCGACTCTTGAGGTCGTGTTTCCTGGCAGATGAATTTAAACTTCTTGAGTAACAAATTACAGATGGTCAGCCAAGATTGAGAAGCAAGTTTGGGCCAGGACAGGGAACTTGGTTGTCTGTTATGTACCATATCTCGTATCTGTTCAATGCACTTCCGTGCTCTTTCAAGATAGATGATATAGCAGAAAGCTTTAACTTCTGTGTGCGAGCCTGCGTAGAACTTTACTCTTGCATAGCTCTTCTGTAATTTGCCGTCTTCTTAGATGTCTGGGTTTAAATGAAAATGTGAATAGTGTATTATAATAAATGGCTAAAGTAAGGATATGCACATACATGTGCGCATTCAGTACAGTTAGAGTGATCTTCTGGAGAGTTACAATTTTGAGACAAAGACTGAAACTTTCTTACCCTGCTAAATTGGGCATAGTACTTTGTGTCATGAGGGGATTACTACTCTTGCTATGAAAAGTTAGGATAGTAAGGCTTGGGAAGAAGTGTGTTTCATGCTGTAAGCACTGAGATGTATGGATATTTACAGAACACTAAGTACTTGAGTTCTAAATTTAGCCCTATCTGCAGTTCACCAGCTGTACTGTTTACTGAAAAATATTTGAACTACTATAGGCTCCTTGTTTTTAATTTCCGTAGTTGTACGCAAGCTAATGTTGGGGAGACTTCCCTGTGTGCAGATTATATAGCTCATTAGATCCCTGAAATGCCATGAAGTAGCATCTTAACACAAGTGTTTTTCACCTGGCCTGAGGCCTCCAGCAAGAACACTTCACACTTGGGATCATAAAAACAAACATACTAGTTGGGCTTTTTATTTTAAACAAGCCGGCCAGATGTCTGAAACCCTTCAGAATGAACCTGAAGGCAAATAGGAGGAGGTTTATTAGCTGCGTGTGCTTTGGGAGCAGGATGTATGGGAGAGATTTGTGTAATCCTTCAGCTCCAAGCCCATGGGGTTTAGGAATATAACAGTACTTCAGTTCTCGCATTATTTCGCTCTGTCATGGGGAAGCAGCGGGTGCGTGGAGTGATCATCACTGTCCCTGCCATACTAGTTAAGGGTCAGTGCTCCACGTTTTTCAGGCCTGAGTATTTTTAAAGCATGTATACGTGCCTGTTTGACTCGTTTCATTTTTTAAGGGCAAAACACTAAGAGAAAGTAGGTGATACTACTGCTTATCTTTATTTTTTTTCCCCTGGTTTTTCTTCTCTGGAGTGAAGCAAGTATCTCAGTAGTAGGGCCAGTTAATCTTCATCTATGTGGGGTTTTTTTTTTCAGAAGCCTTAGACTAAAATAATGTCTTGTGGGTCTTGTATAATGTAGATCACTTGCTTTAGTGGGAGTGTGGTAGGCTTAGGTTGGTGGTATGTATATTTCTTCAAACACTATTATTCTCTGTATAAATTATTATTTATAATCTAAATTTTGTATCTTACTGGAGGCTTTGTATACTAAATAAATACTTCCATTGGTTTTAAATAGAATATTTATAAAAACAGTACATGGAGGTGGAAATAATTTGTGTTAGACCTGAGCTCCAAGTTTTCAGTAATATCATAGACTGAAAGTTACAGTAATACTCTTAAGTGGTGATTGCCCACTAGGTTTTGTTCTGAACTACTTGAACAGGCAATAATTCTTACTTTGAGCTAGCGTATTACTGAAATAATGACTGGTAGCACGTTTGGGTCGTAATTACGGCAAAAGCAAAGGGCTTGGAGTTCATGTATAAAAGCCTCAGCAGACCAGCCTTGTTGTTCCTCAACACTGTACCATGTTGTCTTGTACTTTCTGCAGTAAGGCTGAGAAGAGGGAGGAAAGAGTCCAGATCACCCATTGCAGGGAGATGACTGGTCACGGGCCAGCGCTGATGGCTGATTCAAATAGAACTCCAAACATAGTAAATGTAAATATCCTTCAGCAAAATTAATGAAATCCTTGCCTGTCATTTAAATAGTGGTAGAGTATTTTAGGAAAGAGAACATGAATAACAAAAGCATCTTGGAAAAGCATCTTGGTATAGGATCAGACAGAAGGCACAGCTCATCTGTTGTCCTGCCTGATAAAGACACTTTAAAAGATGCAGGATGGCTTTGTCTGTGATGTGAATATTAGGTCTTCCTCAAGTCTGAAAGATGGGTTTAATCCTGGGAGACTAAGACTTACTGATACGAGCTGGCAATAATAAAAACTTTAACTTCTGGCTAGGTTGAGTTCTTAGCCCTAGTTTTGTGGTGATACATTCCCTGCTTTAATTAGGTATGACCTGGAAAAAGTCTCTTGAGCTTACTTCTCCACTGCTTCTGTTGCTTTGAGAAATACACTTTATAAACTGTGACAAATGCTTAACATCCCCCATCTCCACCCTTCCTTTGCCTTTCTGGAAGGAGACTTTCCTCTTGGCTTAAAAACAAACCCAAACCACCTGATAGTAACTTGAGAAATAAAGGGTAGTATTTATTACAACAGTTCATCGTGTAACAGAGTAAAATCTTCCGTTTCCAATTCAAATGTTATTAAACAATTTTAGGTCTCTTTTGTATTTGTTTCTCAGCCAAGCTGGATGAATTCTGCATCTGAAAAATGAGAAATTTGTGCACCAAAGTATTACATTTAACCTATTTCCAGCGCATCATCTGGCTGTGGATTTTGCAAACTGGAAACCATCATCTTAAGCCAGGATATTCTCTTTAGTTTACTTCTGGTGCTTCTGCTTGCATGTTTTCTGTATCTCATACAGGAGGCTTTGAACAAGGTCTGTTTTTTCAATCGAAAAGCTCAGAGTACTACTTGTTCCTTTTGAGTTCAAGGCATTTGCCAAAACGTGTTGCATTTTAAGTAAAACAGAGTCCAAAGGCTGTATGTGATGGTTGATGCCTTGCTTCCTTCTCGTAGGAGCTCTTGCATCTGAAGTGTGGGAGATGGAGTAGAAATGAATGTGTAGGATGCAGCCTTATTTTAGTAACAGTTTATATTTTGTCATGGCTGTCTCAGTGACCAGTTGGTGTTGGAATGATGATGCTTTAGGGTCAAAACAGCAAAATTCTGGGCTCCATAGTGATTTCAGGCAAGTGGACTTAATATTTATTCTCATCTATCTATGAAAGGAACAACAACCCAAATACTAGTTTTTCAGTGGGTGGTGAAATATAGTCCTGTCTTGCCCATTAAGCAAGGTATGTTCTTTAGCAGGCAGTTTTGAGCTCTGGATATTGCTTGTGCTTCCCAAGCCTGTGCAGTATCTGAGAAACGTGACTCCAGTGGCCATCAGTTAATATAAAGGATGCCTTCTAGCTCATTTTTCTTGTCCTTTTTGCAGTTTTGTGCTGGAGTTGTGGCAACCTTAATCCCAGCTTGAACACCTCATAATATTGAGGCTTCCTTCTAATAAAAAGTGGCTTATGAAAGCAGCGCATGGAGAAAGCTAAGAGATTTGAAGCTCAAGAAATACCTCTTTAGTCTTTAAACTCTGAATTGCAAATGTTGGAACTCATGTGTCTGACTTCATTTTGAGTTCTAGCATGTGTGGAGTGTTGTTGAGCCTGACCTTACTTTGTGTCACATCTGAACTCTTCAGGGAAAGGGTCTACTACTTAAACAGGATTTGCTAGATGGTTGTGAAACAACTTCTACAGAATGCAAACTAGGGTGTTAAACTCTACTTTCATTGTCCCTTTGGATCAGAACCTGTTGTTCTAATACACTATTTTTACACCTTCTATAGGGAACCTCAGAAAACAAAGGGGTGCTGGTTAATTGTGTGTTAAGAGAGGATCCCTAAAGTATAACATGCTAGAAACTGAGGTGTCTCACTCAAGTACCTATCTCCAAAATGTTCATTGATAATTCTATAGCTGCAGGAAACTTTCTAATTAAAGCTCTGATTTCTTTTTTTTTTTTAGCCTTGATGTGGAATTTTGGAAGATTGCAGAATAACCACTCTGCAGATTAGTGCTAAAAAGGATAGAGTCCAAATAATTCTCTTTAAATGCCTGCTATCAAGAACCCTTCTGGGCTAGAAGTTATTAATAGACTTATGTTAGAAGGAATGCTTAGCCTCCCTGTGAACTTCTTAGCACTATGGTAAATAATGTGTAGTTTCAGGAAGCTGGGATTTTGCATTGCAAGGAACTAGGCATTATGTAGCTCTTTTCAGATGTCATAAAGTATTAGTTTAACAGTTTCTAAGAAGCTGGTCTTCCAACTGAGTCTTGCTTCGAGCATAACTAGAACGGGACAGACAATGCTCTGTTAAAACTTGATCAGTTTTGCGTGATGTTTCAATTTTGAAATGCTTCTTGGACGCTGCAGAAAGTGCCAGGAGGCAAAAAATCACAGCATCTTTCATCTAGAGTCTGGTAGCAAAATCATCTAGATCTGGAGTTAGTACTGCTGGGGTGATTAGCTGCTTTGGCTTGCTGAAGCAGAGATAATATTTTAAAAGACCTACTTATCCGAACTGGAATTTTGACTCTCGCTAATCCTTTTCTTCTTCTGGGAGCTGGCTAAGTATGTCTTTATGGGATTGTTGGTAATAAGGGTTCCATGTAGCTCTCCAAGCAAAGAGTAGGAAATAATGTGAAGGAGCAGAAAAGAGGGAACGACCTTCTATGTTCTCACTGGATAATTTTAGTCTCACAGGCAGAAAAAATGGAATTGTGATCATCAAGAAACACCTACATTTGTGTTATGGGGAAATCATCTAAAATCTTGTGATCTTTTCTTTATCCAAGATGGAACTTACAGAGACAGAGGAGAAATTGTTAGAAGTGTTTCAAACAAATGTAAATTTTCCCAGTGAGATGAGCTGTCGCTGGAACATTTTGTCCTGCAGGATGCAGAGGAGGAGTGGGTTGGAAATGAGTCTGGCTGCCTTGCTTTCTTAGAGCCAAGAAGAGATTTTTGAATTGGCTTTATGTTCTTCATCAGGACTCTTCATCTCTTTGAATGTAGGTTGTCAAATTGGATAAGCCTCTGACATCCTTTAATAGACTGGGGGGTTGGGTAATCTGTATTTTTAGTAGTCTTCCCAAAAAAGACCCCAGTGATGTCACTGAGATACAGAATTTGTGAGTGCTTTTCTTCTATATTCACCCTTAATTTTGGCAGAGATTTTACAAGTCATTACTACTTGTGGCTAAACTTTTAAAGAAAGAAAGAAACCTTCTCTTTATTCTGTATCTATAGTACTACTAATAAATCTTTACTTTTCTCAGACTTCAGAACGTGTCATAGAAGAGAACTTTAAATCAGCGATAATGGTGATACTGATTCCATCACAGCTCACTCTCCAACTGTGAGGAATGTTAGCTTTGGCTTGTGTTTGGAGTTTGATTTCTTTATATTCCATTTATGTTATTCCTTTTCATTAGTCTACCTTTCAGCAATAAAAATAGCTTCTCTTCTTCCCCACCCCCCTCACCTCTACCCCCCAGCTTAAGGAGATCCTACTAAGATTAAGCCTCTTCCAGGACAGAGACTGACTAACATCTTTTGTTATGCGTGTTTATATTGGATGCCTCCACTTTCTTGCTCTTCTACTTAATCAGGCTCCATAAAGGATGGTGTGCTAAGGGAAAGATGGCCATAATCTTGTAGGACTTCATCCAACTTGGAGCTCCAAAGGCTATTTTTATTACCTCAAGGCTTGGAGGATCTTAGTGTTTGAACTTGCATGCCTGACTCAGCTGCTACCTGTAGAGACTTGGTGACAGCAGACGGGTGTATCTTTGGGGTATGCTTACAGGTTGTATAGAAAGCAGGGCAGGTACTTGCCATGGTGGGCAGAATTGGATTGTGCTAAGGTCTGTGCTGTGAGGCAGCTGAAGAAATGCAAATTCAGCAGGATCTGCATTGCCTTAGCAAGGATGGTCAAATGGTTCCTGTTACTGAAAATCCAGTTAGTCTGAAGTGCCAAGCAGTTTGAGAGGGATTCAGCCTGATAAGCATAAAGGGCATGATAAAGAGATACTGAAAGTTAGTTGCCTTTAACCAGCTCTGCTAAGAGAGCATGGTGGTAAAAGTACATAAAATGAACAGCTTACCATCTCTGTGGGTACACTAAATGCATACCACAGGAGAGGATCTTGAAACAAACAAAAAACCCCAAAAATATGAAAAGACCATGCATTTTCTGTACTGTAAGGAACTTCCTTCTCAGAGGTCTTGAGGGCCAAAAGCTTGTAAGGCTTGAAAATACATTGATGCAGTTTTAAAATTACAATAACATAGCAAAGCTAGAGTGACTTTTAAGAATCCTCTGCCTCCTAACAGCTAATATTGATTGGCGAAGACAAAGGAAGCAATTCCTGATAAACAGCTCAACTAGAGTGAACCAGGACTTTGGCCGCTTTGAGTTAAGGTACTGAGGCTGCAGGGCTGACTTCAGACCGCTTTGAGCTGGTAAGCTTGGCTAGTCAAAGGAGTGTGCATTGGAAAAGGAAAACAGGAGCAAAACACCTTCAGACCTTGCTTTGGAAGGGGACATCCAATTCCTAATCATAGGAGAATCTGCCTGGCTCAGTGTGGGAAATGCTAATGTCAGCTGGCTTTCTTGTGTGGCTTTTTTGATGCTGTACTTGGACAGGCACCTTGGTAAGCAGCGTCGTCATCCCGCAATGTGCCTGCAACAAGCATTTGTGTCCAGTTCATGGCAAACCAGACTGGGGAACTGATCCAGCTGGAAACCAACCTAACAAAAAGGAAGTGTTTTGGCTTTATCCATCTATAAAAATTCCTTGATCTAGTTCTCTGTGTAGCAGCAAAAACACTTGTGCTGGCATATTGCCGTGGGCAACAAATAGCCAGAGAAGAAAACGTGTTGGCAGTTGTGATGGCAGCTAAGGTATATCAGACTGCAACCTAGAATGGCTTTCACTGGTAGGAGTATGGTGATGGTAACTTTTTTCCACTTAAACATTGATTATGCTGGCATTAGTGAGAAGGACTGCCCAGTAGGAACAGATTTGTGGTGTAAACCAGTACTAATGTCCACAGTGTAGGCCTGGCCTGGTGGCTTGCTTTGGACCAGTGTTAGTCTAGAGCAACGTGCTGAGCACCTAATGGTAGCTGTGGTGCATCTTCTGGCTTTGCTTCAGAGTGGATTACTTCTGGGCGAGGCTGGAACATGATGTGAGATAAAGCACATTAAAGGAGGATGAGGAGGAAATTCAGTTCTAAAGCATGCTTCTGATCTGAACTAAAGTTGATACTCTTTGGGTTTGTGCTTGCTATTGAGAAATGGAATTTCCTGATGGGAGGGAGCAGTAGAGACTGGGAGCTGATGTATGAAGGCTTGTCTGGCTAAGATCACTTTTTTACCCCCTGTCCCATGAAGCCCTTAAATACATACTTAAAAAAAAATCTTTCTCAGTGGAGCATGTCTCATTTAAAAAATGTATAGTTTGTAAGTGTGAGTTGCTAAAATGAGAAGCTTCTTTTGGAATTTCCAGTTTGCCTGTGTTTCAGAATTGATTGGGATGCATGCTGTCAGAAAGGGCCTGAATGATTGCAGCTCTAAGTATCACTTCCAATATCTGGTAGGATTTAAGAATGTGGATAACTGATTCTGAAAGTGCCATGGTTCTGTGACTTCATTTGCCTCCCCTTTATCCTTTCATGCAGCTGAATGTACGGGTTCATTAACTAAAGGCTAATATCCTCTGTCTATTCTCCCCTTACTCTGCTTGTATTATGCTGACTTAAAATTTCAGTGAAATGCTTGAAGATTGGAAGAACTAAGCAAAATGTAACTACACTGTAGTTAACTGATTACAGATCAAAACCTTGCTCCTCCCCTGTCTTTGGTAGTTTTATTGGATTTGCTTTTTTCCTTGAGGGAAAAAAAACCCACACAAATTCTTATGTGGCCCTTCCAAACAGAAAAGTAATTAAACACCTGCTGAACTTTTCAGCTGGTTCTTAATAGTAGCCTCTTAGTTGTGGAAGTCTTAATCCTTAGAATGAATCTGAAAGTCTTTGTGCCAGTTACTAAGCTCCTCAGCTTCATTATATTTTCAGTCTGTATATGGACAATTTCTGACCCCCACTCAGCCTTTCTTTTGACTCCTATTCTGGATTTCTAGATCTAGTTTAAACTTCATCGTGTTTAAAAGGGACACTGCAGTGTTTGATCGTGCTGCTCTAAATGCTGCCCTGTTCATACACTTGCCCTTAAACTTGCATAGCCTTTAATGAACTGCACTTTGCTTTGGCAGATGCTTACACTGGAAAGGGTGTATGCAACTTTTAGCAGTCAGTGTATGAACTTGAGTGGTTTTGATATTTCAGAACAAGATGTGGTAAATATTTCAAGTTGCTGGGTGCTTTCCTGAAAGAGGACATGTTCAGTAGAAACAGACGGGTGGATTCTCCAGATATCTGGGTAGCATTATTTACAGTTGAGGAGCACTTGTAAGCATCACATCTTAGAGCAAATAAAAGTAAATATGAGAATGAGGTCCAGAGGTGGTCAGGAATTATGATTGTGGGACAGCCTTCAGGCTGAGGGAGGCTATGACGTAGCAGACTTCTGTGAAGGTGAAATAGTGTACGGTTAGCCTATGAAAATCATATTTGAGGATGTACTCAGAGGCAACAGGTTTAAAAGATAATCTAACATTACCATTAATACTATTAATATCTTAGTTTTACATGGGTTTAACTTGGGTCATGGACTCAAATGGGTTTTTTCTTGCTGCTACTACTGCTTATTTAAACAGCTGATAAGTAGCAGTGTGGAAAAGGTGATATTTTATGGAAACATTTAAAATTATTATTTTATGCTATTCTTTTTGTACTGTAGACTTTAAAACCTAGCAAGTAGAAATAAAGTTCTGGTCCTAGCAGCATCAGTGTTCCTTCCCCAAGGCTCATGTTCCTTTATTTAAATTTGGAAATATGTGTATGTGGTTCTCTTCCCTTTTTTTTTTTTATTCCATAAGCAGTCACTGAATGCTCTTGACTAACTTAAGTCATAAGCAAGAATGGTTAAAGCAGGTCACTAATGGATCATCGGCATGAGTTGAGGAAAGATGTTTTTGTTTACACAGTAAAGCAAAGTTACGGGAAGAGGAGTTTATTGAAGGTAGGGTGAAAGAAGTTACAATTAATACCAATGTAGACTTGGTTTTGAAAACTGGAAGTTAATTTGAGAACCATAGTGAGCCTGAAAGGCTTGATGGTAAGAGAAGGAAAATTAAGATGATGAAGTCCTGTAGTTCTGGTTCTTGAGAACTAGAAGAATGAGGTAGAGTTGAAGAAAGTACAGAGGTCCATTTGCTGTGGTAAAGATAACCAGCTAATAAAGACTTCCGGAAGATGGTGAGGAATAGTATCGCAGCAGTTAAGGGTTACTGATGCTGAGGGGGGAGAGAGAGGGGAAGCAGTTATGTAGAGGATGTTTAGGGTAGAAAGAGACAGCCAGTGAACCTAGTGCGTTTGATTTAGATGACTGCTCTCAGAATAAAGATGTGCATGCTTCTGTCAGTGATGCTTTTACATGTATGGTGATCTGTCCTGCTTACAAGTTTAAGATCTGGTGTTTGCTGACAGGTAGCAATTATATAACCTTGAAAAAAGAAAGAAACACAGAGAATATATTAAAAGTAGCTGAGGGTTTGGAAAGTGGACATAGCATTTGAGCTACCCACTGCTCTGCTCCGCTTTTAAGAAGGGTTTGGTGATGAAACAATATGGTAGAATGTCTTAAAATGGCACGTGATATTAAGCATACAGAACAGTATGGTAAGTATCTGCATGTGTCATACGCTGTTCTAGTACACCTGGCTAGGACTTCAGTAGTAGCTCAAGTGAGGGAAAGCTTAAGTCTTTCCTTCTGCCTTGGATACAAATCCTGGGTAGGATCATTTTAGTAGTAGGGAACAACCAACGAGTCTCATCTCCTTTCTGAAATTCTAATCAATGAAATCTCAATAGGAGTATTCTTTCATGAGTAGACACAGGTAATCTGAAATGGCAGGCAATAGTGTTGGTCAGAGTGGTATACTTGCATGAGTGAATGGTCCAAACATTGGTCCTGTTATTACAATGCTAATTATGATGTACACAAGAATTTATCTGACTCTTTCCTTCTTCTGCCCCAATTTTAGAGAAAATCAGACATGATACACTGACAGCATTTGGAAATAAACTTTGGCAATAAGATGGAAGCGTAAATCTCAAGACCTTAAACCAAACCAGAAATGGCTCACGAGTATTGAAACAAGAGACCGAAGAGCCTCCAACACTTCCCTGTGAGCAGTGGAAAAGGAACAACTACCATGGTAACACTAATAACAGAAAAGCTGCAGAACCAGAGCTTGGATGATCTGACGTGTAAAACGTACAATATTAATCTGGTAAGGATCTACCAAAATAACATGTAATAAATGTGAAATGCAAAGTAGATTAAAAGGAACTCAAAACTATGTAACGAAGTCAAGAATGTAGATCAGCCAGAATTCAACTATCGAAGGTTAGGACTGCTTTGCATAGTGGATTAGAGTTAAGGGGAAAGTGAAATTTCAGTATATGGTCCTTCTTGAAGTGATGTTTTATTATTTTAGTGATCTTTTTAACCTTAACAGCTTCATTTAAAATAACTGGCAAAAAGCCTGTTCTCTTCATAAAATAGTATTCTAATGACTGAGAAGAACTATCAGAAATTCTCAGGATTCCTTTTTCCCCTAACCACTGGTATGTGATGAAGTTTTCTTCACTTCATATAGCCAAGTGCTTGATATCTGACAACAGTATTTAGTTACAAAAATTGGTGACCACCATGTAGGTAAGTATCAGCAGCACTGGGCAGAAGGAGAACAGGTTGTCGAGTAAATACAGTTGAACTGAAAGTCAGGTTACTGACTACCAGACTGTTGTTCATGTTAGATCCTCATTTTATCAGCATGTCAGATACTTGGTGCTCTGAAAAGTTTTGTAATATTTACTGGGTTACTTTCTGCTAGTTTAATCTGTGGATCTGTGGTGTGGTTCAAACATGCTATTCAGACACTAAGGAATCTATTTTCTTCACGTGTCACTTATTTTGTAAGATCTTATCTACTGCAGAGTGAGTGATGCAAAATAGTTTCCCAGCAGTTTTGGGTGCCCACCTGAGAACCCTGAGACACTATTCTTCATGTAGTGTACTAGCCTTGTTACACTGACTTTAATTGCAATGGCACTCTTCTGTAGGTCAAACTTCAGGGTATCAGTGGGACACTGAAAGAAATTAATATGACTATGTCAAGGTGGTGTTCAACTCTAGTGCTGTTATTTTTTTAAACAATAAATAATGCAAGCATTGAACCTGAAGCATGTTCAGTTACTGTAACAGTAAGATTCTGCCCCTGTTGTAACTTGTACTTAAGTAGCTGAACTGCTTATTTATTTACTTCATGAGCCCAAACCAGTAAAGCATATCCTGAATACGGTGGAGTTTGTGCACAAGCACATGCAGTTCTCATGTGTGAAGTGCGTGACCTGTTGTTCAATACTTTGTCCAGTAAGGATGTCTAATAGTAGACATTAATCAAATGGTTTTATTTTTAAAACTAACAGGTCCATTTAGAGGAGTTCTTATAGCATACTTGTTTTTACTGTCTTCACCTTAAATATGTGCTATTCTTGAAAGGCAGATATAAGGTCTCAGAATGATGTTAACTCTTAGAATAGAAGTGCTTACTCAGCTTGCGTTTATTTTGGTTAGCTTGATGAAGCACTTGGGATATGCAGTTTGTAGGAGAATCTACTGTATTCTTGAACTGACAGACTCATCACTTGTAACTAAATTCTGGGCCTAGGTGTGAGCCAGTGATGACCGGTAACCAGTAGCAGTGCTTGCCTCTAAACTTGTAGTGACATCTTGTAGTTTCTAGTTTTTGAGGCACTAACATTTGCATAAATTTGGAAACTGAGCTGTCTTTTTACTGATAGTCACTGTAGATTTTGGACCAGAGACTTGTAAGAGCAGAGGAGGATGTATTACTGGTTTTATATGGTGTGAAGTCTATATGGGAATGTGTTGGCATGCTGTAAGGTGTAGGTTGATTGTTTTTAATTTCTGTCCTTATGTGTACTTAAAATAAAGCATGAAAAAAAATGAGTTGGAGTAGAATATGGCAGATGATGTCTCATCAGTGGTTTTGTCCTATACCTTCTCCTGCTCCTCTCCTCCTTTAATCTGTTAAGTCATTGGTTTTGTCATTCTTGCAGAAAACAGGTTCTGAGGCCAGGAATAGGTTCTGTTTGTACACAATGGCAGCTTGAAACAGTGTGGAAATCATGAAGTGAGGTGTGGAAAAGGAGAAACAAGTGTGAATAAAAGTGTGCAACTAGGCTGCTCCCTATTAAAAAGGATTCATGGGAGTGAATAATGACTGCTTGACTAAAATGTGAATCTAAGATAATAAGTATACTTCTTTCACTAGTAAAGACAACTGCTAAATTTTAATAAGGGAAAAATACTCCTAGTGGGTGTCTTGCATCACCTCTAGCACACTTAGACCTTTTGGCAAGAAGTTCAGGTTAATGCTGTAGCTTCTAACGGCAACAGCAATTCATAGCAATTCTGAAATGGTCTTGCCTGCACCTTTCATTAATTGCGCTGGCACAAAGTCCTGTGGGACCATGTGGTAAATTATCTTGTGAGTTGATTGAGGATTAAAGATAACCTTGCCTGGGTTCATGTTAACCCTTATCACTTTCATGATACCTTTCACAGTGCATCTGTACAAGTGCTCATCTTGGCACAAGTAGATAAAATAGCTGGGGAAAAGCTATTTTGTAATTCATAAATGAGGGTTATAAAAGAAAGAATGGATAGCTCTTTCAAAGCTATTTACCTTCCAGGTAGCCAAGCTGAGTATAAAGACAACATGTATAGGACATAGCACAGTGTAAGCTGTATGATGACCAAGTATCTTTCTTTACTTCTTCCCTAAGTATGTTGTAAAATACTGGCTGTAGCTGCTTTTACTGCTCTGTGACATGCTAATTCTCCAAGCTGGTCTAATTCATTTGGCCAGTGCATGCTCATTTTACAGTCTTGTGCTGCACCTGCCTTCAGAAAAAACCCAAATGATTTGGTTTCCTGCTGTAGAAGCAGGAAGATTGACCCATGCTTTTCTCAAGTGGGCACTGTGGCTCATCAGATCGAATAGTATCCCTGGTTGTTGGTTGACTCTCTCACAACAGTGAAATGTTCTGCAAGCATATTATGGTGTTCATGAGTTGACAGGATCATTAAATGAAATAGCTGGCCTTTCTTTCCTTGAATGTAGATCTCTTGAATCTTAAGAATCTTGAGGGGTTTTCTGTATGTTGTGGCTAAGCTTGTACTTTTTTGGTATTCATGTAGAAGCTACTATCGGTTTGTGAAGTACCAGTGTGTGAGATGCAAGGCTTAAAGGTGTGGTATTAAAAAGGAAATGTGAGCATCTCCAGACAAGTGTGTGTAGAAGAGAGAAGCTCTACTATAATCCCCTTCTGTGCATGTAGGGTTTCATTATTTTTAATTTTTATGAAGCTGACTTGTGTTGAAAGACTTAGAATTGGGCTGACTTCCTCGATTGGAAAGCTGCTAGCCAAAAGACTTGAGGGTTGAGTCTAAGAGGAGACTTGACTTGATCACTTCTTCATGTTCTGAGAAAAGGTCAAATACTTCTGCTGATTACTTCCTATCTAGTCATATTTGGTAGAGATGGAGGTCTGGAATGGCCTATTCAAACAATGAAAGTCGCATCTGTGTGGTGGTAATTAAATTAGTACTTGAATAATAAATGCTGGCTTTCCTGTTGTTTGGGAAGAATGCTGATAAATTGGAGGAATTAAAATATATTTGGAAACTGGAGAAAATGCCTTGAAATTAAAGAAATTAATTTTAAAGTTATGAAGATCAAGAAGTCATTCTGAGTATAGCAAGGAAGATAGCAGAAGCTATGAAATTCTTAATGTAGTATATTAGAGTGTATCTAGAAGAATAGCCAGGATTATTTTTGTTACAACTGAGTTTTTGCTAGCAAAGAACACTTCTTAAATTAGTGATGCAAATTATAATTCATTGTCAGTCTCACTTGAGCACCTCTTCCATTTACTCAGTTCAAAACTAGGTGTCTTCTTAAGTGAATATTTTAACAAAAGAACAGCTGCTAACCACTCTAAAATTGCAGCGTTGTCCTAAATGTCATACCATGCAATTCCTTTCTTTTTGAGCATAGCCTCTCCAAATGCACAAAAGAGGTTATACTTTTGAACAAGCATTTCTAAATAGACCCACTTCCTTGCATGATGCAAACAGTTCCAACTTTAGGTGAAACTTTAAATTTTGTGTGCGTCTATCTTAAAATGTGCTTCCCCCTCACCCCAGGAAAGTTCTGAAGAGGCATCGGATCTTGGTGACTCTTTTTAACAGCTATTCAAAAAGCAGTACTTGGAAGATGGACATGCATGACCACTTTGAGTTTCCTCTTCAGGAAAATGACCTTGTTGAATAATTTGGCCTTATTCTGAGGAAGATTTCCTTTGCACAGAGGATAGCAAACTTCCCTGTCAAGGTTCTTAGCAATTGCAGTCTCTTCTCGAGTATAATCATTAAAAAAGAACCCTTCATTCAGGAAGCTTCAGGTGGATCATAGCACAAAGGGAATGAGTGGGGGAGGGTAGAACCAGCCAACCCAGGAGAGCTGATAAACTGGTTCAGTGCCCTGTTCCAGTAATATCTAGTGGGACTTCTGCCATGTGCCATATAGATAAAAAGATCCTCCCTCCTATAAAGAATTTACAGCCTGATACAGGCTACTCAAGTTTGGACTGCCAAATGTCATTAAAATATACTACTAGATATTGTTTCCAGGTATTTTGTTTCAGTTACAGAAAGCCAACTATATCTCACAAGGGAGTTTCTTTACTTATTCTCCCCTTAGCCACCCATTGTTTCAGTGCCTTGAGCTTTTACTGGAAATGGTGCAGCTTACTGTCCCTTTTCTGCATATGATGTCATGTGTGACATTCTTAGGGGTTTTGGTCTCAATCTCCAAAGAATTAGGACTTTTTTGTAACTTAATAGGATTCTATATAAACAAATGCTTAAGAGAACAAGCTGTAGTTATAATAACATCTGCTTTCTCATAGAACTGAGCACTGACTTCATTAGTAGCTGGTCAGAAATGGCTATAAGGATGTGGTTGCTGTTAGAGAACTTTGCAGTCATTCTCTGTAGTACAGGTAGTCTGTGCCTGCTTTTTCCATGCCCTTCTTGGAAAATGTTTTCAGTGCTTTGCAGCTGTCAAAGATGTAGTAGTTTAGTCTCTACCTGATGGACAAGGGTTTTTAAGGTGGTTAAAGTGCAGGTAGTTAAATAACTCGGGCATTCCTGAAGAGCGCCTTGTTAAAGATGCATTTGACTGAATACTATTTGTAAAAACTAAGTATCAATCTAATTGCCACATGAGATTGTCCTTAAGGTTCTGTTCCTTCTAAGCATCCAAGATCTTAGCCTGTGTGAATAGTCTTTTAAACATCCCTAATTATTATGTTATGATTAAATCATTCTTACTATCCTTTTGCATGTGGCTCAAGATACATTAGCTTTAAGACTTTTTGACATGGAATTCCATTCCAAAACCATATTTTCCATAGCTATTATCTAATAGTTCAAAAGGTTTGTGTTGCCTTTCATTTGGGGAAAACTGGAGAGGGAGGAATTTGCTGAAAAACCTTATTTTTAAGTCTCTTTAATTTGGTTGTTTCTCCTTCAGGGACAGCTGCAGCGTAACCATTATTGCTATCTTAATGTGCTCTTGTGTTCTATGTGATACCTTAGCTGTTGAGAGTAAATGGTTGGTACTGTTTTTTAAATACGTATACTATGTAACTGGCAACTACAGTCATGAAAAGGAAACTAGTAAAAGGGAGTGCAGCTCCTGCTGTCAAGTTGTAGGCTTCAGATGGCTTGAATAGGGCTAATTAACTGCAGATCTGATGGAGATTCAAACTGAGTTCTGCTGTTTACTTAAAGTAGCCTTCTTTAAAAGGAAGTTAGAAATACATCTACAGATGCAAAAGTAAAGGGGAAATCAAATGGTTTGTCTCATATGCAGGTGTTGATTAAAACATAAGATAAAAATCCAATTGCTGTTCTATCCTATGGTTGTGTAGGAATTAGGGCTTTCCCCCCGCCAAAAAAAGGTGGTGGGATCAATAGCCCAACTGACAGCATGGGCAACGAATAGGAGGCACTGGAAGCCATGGTGTAGCTGGAAGACTATGATAATAGTTGCCATCACAGAAGCAAGGTGGGATGACTGGCACAACTGGAGTGCTGCACTGGATGGCTGTAAACTCTTCTGAAGAGACAGGGAAGGAAGGAGAAGCTTGGGGTAGCCCTGTGTGTTAGGGAGGGGTTTGACTGTCCAGAGCTTGACGATGGTGATGATAGGGTTGAGTGTTCATGGGTAAAAATCATGGGAAGGCCAACAAGGCAGATATCATGGTGGGAGTCTGTTATAGACCACCCAGCCAGGATAAAGAGGCAGGCAAAATGTTCTGTAAGCAGCTGGGAGAAGTCTCACAGTTGCTAGCCCTTGTTCTCATGGGGGACGTCAACTTACCAGATGTCTGCTGGAAATGCAATACAGTGAAGAGGAAATGGTCCAGGAGGTTGCTGGAGTGAGTGGAAGAGACCTTCCTGATGCAGCTGGTGAGTGACCCCATTTGGGAAGGTGCCTGCTGGACCTGTTTGCAGATGGAGGAGGACTTGTGGTGATGTGGCAATTGGAGGCCGTCTTGGGCACAGCGGTCATGAAATGATAGAATTCTCGATTCTTGGAGAAGTGAGGAGGAGGGAGGGGGTCAGCAGAACTGCTGCCTTAGACTTCCTGTGAGCAGACTTTGGCTTGTTTAGGAGCCTGGATGAGAGAGTCCCTTGGGAGGCAGTCCTGAGGGCAAAGGAGTCCAGGAAGGCTAGACGTTTTTCAGGAAGGAAATCTTAAAGGGACAGGGACAGGCCATCCCCATGTGCCAAAAGACAAGGTGACAGGGAAGACTACCAGCCTGGCTGAACAGAGAGCTTTGGCTGGAACTTGGGGAAAAAAAGAAGAGTTTGACCTTTGGAAGAAGGGGCAGGTCAGTTAGGAGGACTACAAGGATGTCATGAGGTTATGCAGGGAAAAAATGAGAAGGGCCAAAGCCCAGCTAGAACTTAACCTGGCTGCTGCCATAAAAGACAATAAAAATGTTTCTATAAATGCATTAGCAACAAAAGGAGGGCTAAGAAGATTATGCATCCTTTCTTGGGTGTGGGGGAACCGTAGTGACAAGGGACGAGGAAAAGGCTGAGGTACTTAATGCCTTTTCCTCAGTCTTTTAATGGCAAGATCAGTTGTTCTTGGGGTACCCAGCCCCCTGAGCTGGATGATGGGGAGCAGAATGAAGCCCCCATAATCCAAGGGGAAATGGTGAATGACCTGCTACACCACTTAGACACACCCAAGTCTGTGGGGCCAGATGGGATGCACCGAAGGGCACTGAGGGAGCTGGTACAGTGCTCACCAAGCCACTTTCAATCCTTTATCAGCAGTCCTGGCTAACCAGGGAGGTCCCAGCTGACTGGTTGGCAAATGTGATGCCCATCTACAGGAAAGGCCGGAAGGAGGATCCAGGGAACTACAGGCCTGCCAGTCTGACCTCGGTGCTGGGGAAAGTTATGGAGCAGATAATTTTGAGTGCCATGTAGCATGTACAGGACAACCAGGTGATCAGGCCTGGTCAGCATGGATTCATGAAAGGCAGGTCCTGCTTGACCAACCTGATCTCCTTCTATGACCAGGTGGCCCACTTAGTGGATGAGGGAAAGGCTGTGGATGTTCTCTACCTGGACTTTAGTAAAGCCTTTGACACTGTTTCCTACAGCATTTTCCTGGAGAGACTGGCTGCTCATGGCTTGGATGGGTGTACTCTTAATTGGGTAAAAGCTGTCTGGGTGGCCAGGCCCAAAGGGTTGTGGTGAATGGAGTTAAACCCAGCTGGTGGCCAGTCACAAGTAGTGTTTCCCAGGGCTCAGTACTGGGTCCAGTTCTGTTCAGTATCTTTATCAATGATCTGGATGAGGGGATTGAGTGCACCCTCCGTAAGTTTGCAGGTGACACCAAGTTGGGTGGGAGTATTGATCTGTTTGAAGGTAGGAAGGCTTTACAGAGGGATCTGGACAGGCTGGGTCAGCAGGCCGAGGCCAATTTTATGAGGTTCAACAAGGCTGAGTGTGTTGGGTCTTGCACTTGGGTCACAACAACCCCAAGCGTCCCTACAGGTGTGGGGAAGAGTGGCTGTAAAGCTGCCCAGCAGAAAAGGACCTGGGGGTGTTGGCCAACAGCCAACTCAATATAAGCTGTCAGTGTGCCCAGGTGGCCAAGAAGGCCAATGGCATCCTAGCTTGTATCAGGAATAATGTGGTTAGTAGGACCAGAGAAGTGATCGTCCCCCTGTACTTGGCACTGGTGAGACCACACCTCAAATGCTGTGTTCAGTTGTGGGCTCCTCACTCCAAGAAGGACATGGAGGGGCTGGAGTGTGTCCAGAAGCAGGTGAGGGGTCTGGAGCCCGAGGCTGATGAGGAATGGCTGAGGGTACTGAGGGCGTTCAGCCTGGAGAAGAGGCTGAGGGGAGACCTTACCGCCCTCTACAATTGCCAGACAGGAGGGGGTAGCAAGGTGGGTGTTGGTCTCTTCTCCCCAGTAAGAAGTGATAGGACAAGAGAACGGCCTCAAGTTGTGCCAGGGCAGGTTTAGATTGGATATTAGGAAAAAATACCTTCCCCAAAAGGGTTGTCAAGCATTGGAAGAGGCTGCCCAGGGAAGTGGTTGAGTCCCTATCCCTGGAGGTATTTAAAAGATGTGTAGATGTGGTGCATAGGGACATGGTTTAGTGGTGGACTTGATGATCTTAAAGGTCTTTTCCTGCCTAAACAAGTCTGATTATGATCCTTTCATCTGTTCCATTATTTCCTACCTTTAACACAATAATGCAAAGGGAATGTTACCATAGCTTAGCATTTGTATCTTAGACATTGGGTTCATGGATATAAAGTTAGCACACTAGCACTCTGTGTGTTGCTGTACAGCGAGAAGGAAAAGCTTTGTAGCCCAAGGATGTTTGTTTAAAAATTGACTTTTTTTATCTGGAAAGGAAGTGTATGTACAATGCTGTTGTCTTTGACTATACACAAAAAACAATGTTTGTGTAAAGTATGTTGCTCTCCTTTCAAAGCAATCTTCCTCTCCATCCTGAGGTGGTGATGGGGGAATAAATAATGGCCCTTGGGCTCTGATGGAGCCTTAAGCCATTTATTTGAGCGTCCTTTATAGGAGGATAGTAAGCTCTATTCTTTGACTATTTTCTAGGTAAAATTAGTTAAGAAAATGGAAAACATTCTGCATACAAATTTGTCTTACTGTGCAGGTGCTACTGATGAAGCTTAATCATAAATTCTCAAGAACTCTACATGCTAAGTTTGTTTTAAGCACGGCTTTTACATTGGTTCTGAGTCGTGAACCATCACCAATAAACTGATTTCAAAACTTGTCAGTCTGCAAAAGATGATTTTTAGATAGGAAATATTTTTAATGAGTTTTGTACTTAATGTAGCAAAATGGTTTTTACTTCTTAGATTCTTAAGAAAATGTATAATGCTAGTAAAGCCTGATTTGGGCAATGTTCATTCTGGGGACCCTTAAGATTTGTATATTCAATTTAGATAAAGCTATTCCTGTCTCTTCAGTTTAAGGTGAAGCATTTTGCTTTTTACACTTAAGATTGAAAATGGAAACCAAATTGTCAGACTGTAATTTCCTCTCCTGAAATGAGAATTGGATCAAAGCTATTTCATTAAGGGTAAATTACAACTCTTAATTTTGCAGTTTATTCACATGGAGTCATATTATAACTCTTGAAACAGTTTGGCACTTAGCAATATATCGGAAAACTTTGCAAATAATTAGATGCCAGAGGTTTTATTTGGAAAGATCAGCTGTTCAGGAATTTCTTCAAGATACCCAGCAAAACCCCTTCCTTTTAAAGAGGCTGTTAAATGCACATATAGGGAAACTGAAAACTGCATGCTGTTTCCTTGAGGTGTACGCTCTTTCACACAGTTAAAACTTTTTTCTGATTGATTTCAGTACTCATCTGAGAAGCTGAACAAAAGTGGCAGCTTGTTCCCTTTCGAAATCAACGGTAAGTTCTTCAGAAACCTTAGCTGTGTTTTACTGAGGTAATTGGTATAGCAAGCAGCCTTTCTTTTGTAAATAAGGTGAGGGGGATGGAGCATGCTGTTGTAGAGCCTGCTGGTTTAAGCTGGTCTTTGAACAATACTGGGAATAGCTGGTTGTTAGTTTTGTACTTGTGACCTGCTTTGCATAGCAAAAGCCCCTTGTAACACATTTTTTTTTTGGTTCAATATCTGCTATGGTGTACAGAAAGCACACCAATGCTGTTTTTCATGCTAAACATCTCTTCAGGTTCCCCAGCTAGCAGAAAGCTCTCACATCTTTACACAGCTTCTTACAGGCTTTGCCACAGAGAGTGTCTGGCATGAAGTTGAAGTCCAGTGCCTTCATACAAATATTATTTGCTTTCCCCCCTTGGTCCTATTAGAACAAAAGTTGTATCTCGCAAAAATAAAAATGCCACTTATATGTAAACCTTGTATTGTTTTATTAAGGGATGGACTTGAAATGTTGCGTGTTTGGTCGTGTCTTTAAGCATGGAGGACTTTTATTTGCTCTGTGGGATTCCCCATAAAATGTGAATCTTGGTTTGTGTGAGGTTTCAAAGGGAAATGGTATTTTATCTTAAATACCATTACCATGCAAACAATTAAAACACATATGCAACTCCTGACTTTTTTTTTTTACTGTAAACTTTAAACCAACTTCCCAGCCTGGGAGAAAGCTTCCTAAGGCTTTTTAAAAATCAGGCCAGTCCAAGCTAGCAAATTGTCCTACAGTAGATGCTAGGAGTTTCAAACATTATCTGGATCCCATTGTGTTGGCTATTTTACTTGCATTGAATTATGGATGGTCCCTGCCTTGAAGAGCTTACATGCTTAAGGCAAAGCACAGTATGTGGTTGTACCCATCTGAAAGAATGGAGGAGGAAGGACAGAGGAATTCTAATAAAACATGTTGTTTGAATAGGCCAGCTGTCTGCACAGTTAAATGATTTTGAGACAATAGGGTGTTCTTTAAATAAGATCCAAATAAACAGGATAATCCATGACATACTTTGGGCACGGAACACGTACAGCTATTTGGGTTTGCAACTTTTAAAGCTACTCAGCAAATCTTTTATCTGTTGATTACTCTAAAACTTAGTTTAGACAGCCAACTGTAAGAATATACAAGTATTTAATGTTTAGGCTATATCTAGGTTCTTAAAATAGGCATAAGGGAAAAACTTGGTATTTTAAATATTCTTTCTTTAAAGCTGGGATAAGTGAAACTTACTTGGCTAATTGGTTTAAATTAGCAAATTTTCTAACCAAGCATGAAGCACTGTTAACTGGCCAACAGTTTTGCTGCTTTTCAATTTGCAAATCCAAAGTCTGCTGTAGTTCTTCTTACACTTCATTGTATAATGTGGAGGAACAGCTGTAAAATGTGCAGAATGTTCTCAAAGAAATGCTTTACAAAAGAGTGAGAGGCTTCGCTGGCAGACTGCTTTTAACCCAGCATTGCCACTTCAGATGAGAAGTTGTGCACTATGGGTTATGTCTGTATTCAGAGTTAAACTTGCAGAAGGTTCTTAAGGGATACTTGCTTTATTTTATGCATTGGAATAAGATTTTTTTCCCTACACTTTGAATATGAGCAAAAAAAAAAGAAACAATCTGCAGTGTGATCCAACTTTTTTACTGTTTCCAATTTAAAGTAAAGCTTTTCACACCACAGAATGTGAACGCCTATCTCTTTGAAACTTTTCTTTAGTAAAATATTCTTAACAGAAAATCGTAACAGCCAAATGATGGACAGCAATCTATGAAGATATTATCCTGTTCTTTTTAAAAACAACAAAAAAAATTCCCTGGTGGGTTCTCACATTACTTGTTAGTCCATTTTGGTGGTACCTTAGGTTGTTCACTGTTATGGGGTTTAATTGTGGTACATGCTATGCACAAGGAAGCAGGTAAGGAAGCTGTCCCTGTTGCTCACTAATAAACACAGTGCTGTGATCTTTTGGTATACAGCAAGAAGCATTAACAAGGTACATATATACTGGAATGCCTGGATTGGCTCCTGAAACACTTTTTTGGTCTTCATGGTTTTGGAATTTTCTGCCTTTTTTTGAAATTAATTTATAACTATAGTGTGAAATATGTAATTGTGACTCCTCCTTCTAAGCTTGAGTTTGAGTCATGGTTTTACATTAAACTAGGTTTAAATCAAATTGTCTTTTTCCTTTGCATCTTTCACCTGTATCTTTCTTTTGTTTTCAGAAGAGAGTCCTTGGAAAGCTTTAAATGGGGGTTGCCCAATCCAGACTGACACAACAAGGAATTCAGCTTACCCTTTCCCAGTGTGCCCGTTCAGCACTGGCACTGCCAGTAATGGTAGTCTGCAGTGGCAGCAGGAATCTTCCAGTACATCTATGGTGTCAGGATGGATAAGTGAATTAAACCTTAACGAAAACTCCGGTCAGCCCTTGGCACCACCAACGAAACGCCACTGTAGGTCCCTCTCTGAACCAGATGAGCTGGCTCGCTGTCGGTCACCGTGGAAGCCTGGCAATTCAAAGGTTTGGACTCCTGTATCAAAGAGACGGTGTAATAGCGGCGGTAGTGCTACCTTGCAACGCTGCAACAGTCATGGAAGTGCAACCTTACAGAGAAGCACAAGTATCAGTCTGCCACAAAACATACTGTCACTAAATAACGTCTTCACTATCACCAGCTTCAACACATCACCAGTACCCAGACCTTCCTCTGCCAGCAGCGGGTTTGTGGACAGTAGCGAGGGCAGCACAAGCTCAAGTACCCGCTGGAATTCTGGAGGCCCTTGTGACTTTAACCCAAGGCGCCGCCTCTCCCTCTCCCAGGAGCACATCACCGAGACGGGAAATCTCTTGCCTTCAGCCAACAGCACTCCCACCTCCACACCCGAGCTCAGCCGGCGTCAGGGCTTGTTGAGATGCCGCTCTCAGCCTTGTGTTCTGAATGAAAAGAAAAGCCGGCTAAAGCGCAGACGGGAGGAGGATGTACGATGGAACAGACCATCGTTAGACTTTTTTAAAATGACACGGGTGAGATTTTACTTTTCTCAGTGTGTGAAGGGAACTCTATTTCTAGATAAATTGAACTAATTAGTAGTTACGGTTTTGCTTGCATTTTTGTACTGATACGTATCACCTTCAGCAGTATAGCAGGCTTCTTAAACTTGCAAGTGCTATACCTATAACAACTTAACCTTTTGCTCCCAAAGCCCAGTTCTTGAAGTCCAGTCTACTTGATAGAGAGCTATGAAAAGATGCTTGAAGCAGAGGTCACAGAAAAATGATTTGTTAAAATGCAAGGAAGCCATAGGGAAGGGGGGATAGGGTAGCAAAAGTTACACCACTGTGTTCCCAGAGAACAATGTGCAATGATTTCTAAGGCATCTTGGTGCAAATCTGTTTGGTAAAGAAATCTGTTTGGTTAAGCCTCCCTTTACAGCTTGAGTAATTCCATAAAGCTAAATAAGAACAAGCAAACCCCCATACAAATGAATTAACTAAGAAACTGCTAATAAGCAGTCAGAAATAGAAATAGTGTTCTAATATGGCAACTGCAGATGCTCCAGCTCAATGGAGAGGTGTTTTACTCCAGTTATTTGGAATTCTACTTCCCTCCTCATGTGAGGGTAAAGGTGCTGATTTAAAAACTAGTAAACTTCAGTTCGTGCCTATACTTGGCATGTAATAACAATGCATGTACATGGCTCATTTTTCAAAGCTTCTGTGTCCAGTTTTAAACTGTAGCAGCTGCCTCTGAAGATACTCATTTAATTTCTGTGGATGTAAAAATGAGTCTTACGTTATGGTCAGAGACACTTCGTGCTTGTGAGAATATAACCCTACTGCCTTCAGTAGATCCCAGACTCGGGAGGCTGGTGTGTGTAGGTCTGTTAAGAGTAGTGGGGAGGAGGCAGTTTGAAGTAGCAATAAAAATGGAAGGAAATAGTTCTGCACCAGTGTCCCTGCATTTGATACACTGTGCAAAGGAAAAGCTGAACAGAATGGGATGCTGGCTAAAATGTCAAATCTGTGGCACCTTGGTATTGGCAGGCTTCACGTAGAAACGTGTGGGAAAAATACTAATAAGATATTGGAACTGAACTGTCTGCTATGGGATATTCATAGTTAACTAGTTTATGTCCACTTTGCTTAGCTAAAAGTCTGTATGATGGCATCTGTCCTTCTGTTATACCTTTGAGACAACTTACTCAGAGCTTAAAGGATTTTCTCTTAAGACTTTTTTTGATGAAGCTGTGGTGTGGGTAGCTGGTTGGCAAGCCATAGAGAATGATCTGTTTGCTTATTGACAAGGCTGGTAACCAGTTCTGTTCTAGATATGACTAGGTACTGTTCTGAGTTTTGGTTAAGAAGCAAGTTTATTAGTTAGCTGATCAGATCTCACCTGTTTCTCTGTGTTAATCACTGCTGAGATTAGTAAACTAATCTGTTCCAGAAATATTAGTGGATTTGCCTTTCAACTGCCCGTGTGGTCTAATGCACATTTCCTTATTTAAACTGAATGTAAAATTTAAAATCTTTTCCTCTTTTGGCTAGACTTGCTGTTTGCATTCTTCAAGCTCCAGAGGTGAGATGCAGTATTTCAGACCGACAGAATAGTTTCAGTTGCTCAGATGTTATACCTTATAAATAATCCATATAATAGTGTGTATGGGGAAAAAACCTGATACAGCGTATGTCTATGGAAAGTTTTTTGGCTATTTAGATTTGCTGCTGAATTGAAGAGTACATGAGACTAATATTCAGCCAGTCTCATTCCTGTAAGACCTATTTTGAAATGATGTTTTCACGATAAGCTGGGTACTTTATGCAACAAAGTTCATTCTACAGTGTCAAGGCCTGATGTTTTTTCCCAGCTGTTTCAGTAGAACCTTCCTATAAAGATACTACTGTGTATTTAATCAAAGGCACAAAGTATAGTTTGGAAATACATCCATTTCCAAACATGCTCAACTTTAATGAAAACATCTGTTTAAAAACTAGGCAAGTACTGAAAACACTTGAAGTAAAAAAATCGAATTAAGTTTTCAAGAAATGCTGGGGGTTTTTTAGGGTGACAGCTTGCTTACCCATTACATTGTTAGAAGTCTTTCTTCATAGCCTACCTCCTCCCTATGCCCCAAATACTGGCAGATGTACATGCTTTGAAACTTAGGTTGTGGTCTTTAACATTTCTCTCTAAACTTAACCTTATTGATGTGCAAAATATTGTAAGCTAAGACTGTAGAAGGCTAGTGTTGAAGTGTCACACAAGATGTGGATGTGTCCTGTGTCTGGATATAGTTCAGTGATGATCAGGACTATGATAAGGGGAAGTTCATTAAGACCGCTCTTTCATGAATCTTGATGGCTCCTTATTGCTTCCAAAAATATGTTCTCTGATTTCAGATTCACTTCTAAGTCAGTTTATGAAAGGCCTATGTTGAAAACAAGTGCTTTTAAGGATTTTCATTCTAAGCTTTTCTGCAAATATTTTGATGTTCTTAAATCTTCTTAAAAAGCTAAACTCACCAAATAGTTTCTGAAATCCAGGTCAGTAATTAGATAATTAGTATTGCTTGTGGAGAACTTAAGTCATAGTTGACCTGTGTTACGATAGATCTGAACATGCTGGGAAGGGAGAGTTTGTACTTTATATTGTGGTGGTATATTGGAGAGGGGATGAAGAGGGGATGTTTGGGTCTACAGCCATTTCTGCTGATGCTCTGGAATCCTGAGAGGTTGGCACTAAAACACCTGCCAAAATTGCTCAAAGTTTCCTGGCTAGGAGTTCTCTCAAATCAATACTTATTGGAACTAAATTATTTATTTACTTTAACCTGAAACAAGTGCTGTTGTATCTGCATGAAGATCCGGAATAGCTGTGGTTGGGTGAAGCTTTAGAGGGAAAAGGGGATGAAAGGTGTTACTGGTTGGGGGGGTGTATTTTGCATTAGTAAACTGTGTTTTGCTAGATGAGTTCTAGAGAATGTACTTGGTGGTTGCTGCTTCTACTAATTTGCTTTTAAAATTACTTTTGATTTTCTAGCACTTAGATTTAGCAAAGTTCCCATTGTCATTGCTTTTTAAGCTTAGGGTTTTATAAGTGAGTAAATTCAGATTATCAATCTACCCTTATAATCTATCCTTAGTTTCTGTACTTGGTCATGGCTTGCTTCTTTCCACTGTTGCCTCTTTAATATTTGAATTCGTGCCTTTATTTAAAAGAAGGAAAAAAAAATTGGGCAGCTCTTAACACCATGAACTGTTTCTTTCTTTCAGTTTACTTTGATTTTATTTTCTTCCACAGACCTTCCCACTTTACTTCACTGTACTCCCTCTCTGTTTTAGATTTTATGCCCTCTTGGAAAAGAATATGCCGTATCTCCATTTCTCATGGAAAACACTATATTAATATTCAGTAAAATGAGTAAGTCGCCTATGTAGAAATAGATTGAAACGATCAGGCAGACTGCTGTACACCACCATTTAGCTCTCACATAATGCTAAATCCTGGAAGGATCTTTTTCTGGACTTGAAGCTTAAAATGCAAACTTGTGAAACTTCAGACCTTCTAGAACATGAAGACAGCTGTAAAAACAAGTAGAAAAGACTGTAGGAAAAGATATCAAAATATGATAGCTGTTTTCAGCCCCGAAGGACTCAAAATTACTTTCTCTGTTCAGTTATGCAAGAATAGCTGTAGAAGTTGTAGAACTGCAGAACATGGTATCTCTGCTGACTTTGTTCAGTTGCCCAAATAAGAAGCTGGCTCCCGTGAGGGGTGTCAGTCTTCCTTTGCTGCGGCAGGAATCTGATCACCCTGGTATTTGAAGATGACTGTGCATGGCAGAGAGCCTCTTTGGGCTTGTGCTCTTCTGCAGTTAATCAGCTCTATCACAGAGGCTGCCCCAGAGTAAGTAAAGGTGGCATTTAGCCTGCTAACTGCAGCAGGAGGTTAGAAATGTTTCTTTACTGAAGAGTTCTTCCACTCCAGAAAACTGCTGAGCTTTTTCAAATGTTCTGCCTCATGAATTACGTCAGTCGATCCTGAGGTGTGACAAGCAAAGAACAGCCAAGAGGTTGCACAGTTTTTCAGTGTGCAAGCAAGTTTTATTGTGACAGGAAGATTTAATTCTGTTTCAGATCAAACAACACACTGTAGTTTGAAGTCTTTCTGGTGCTTAACAGCTACTCTTCCCCCAGTGCTCTGGCATGGAGTTGCCAAAAAATAAAAATACCATGGTATCATGCTTTAAAAAAAACAAAACAAACTTCTCTAATATGTTCTCTGAAGTGATCTTTGGTCTGTTTAAATAGTTAATACAAAATAGGTGGCTTTATCTAAGTAAGTAGTAGTTTCAACTATTCAGTGCTATGGCATCACATGCATTAACTCTAGGCTAGATAAGACAACACAATTAGAAGTTTTAATGGTCTCTATAAACAGTGAAGGAACTCAGGGTCTGAAGTTATGATTTCCTAGCACAAGGTGCTTCTGCCTTAGATATGCTTTAAACTTGCCTGGATTTCATACTAGTGGATTTTCTTGGTACTGAGAGAGATCCTAAGTGCTGCACCAGGTCAGGCCAAACTCAGGGTAGCCCGGCACACTGCCTCACAGAGGACTGATGGTTTGAAGCATGTAGGAACAATGAATGTGCAATGGGATGGATACTTCTTCCAGCATGATGGCCTGGCTTCTGCCAGTGTGCAGCTTGGGGCCTTCAACATGTGCATTAGTGGTCCAAGCACCGATAACTACCAATAGATCTAGTTTCTGTTGAAAAATCTGGTTTTTTAACCCTTCATTTTGGACCTCCACAATATTCGGCAAGTTTAATTTTTGTAAACTGTTCATCGCCACCTTCTCCAAACACCTGAATGCTTGACTTATTTTCTTTCTTGGAGTTTAAGGTCTTGAATCAGCAGAACACTTGGATAACTTTGATCCTTAAATTAAATCGTGTTTAAATCATCTCTGCTTTATCATTATTGACTTTTATGCTTCAGGATAGTGGATCAGTAGCTTTGTGGATCTATGTAGGAAGGAGGGCTTCTCACAGAAGAGGGCATCTGAGTCAAAGACTTGTTAACTCTGGCCAAAAGAGCAAGGCTAGCATCACTTAGGTTGGAGGGTAAGCAGAGGGACTAGTTGATAATGATTTCCACAGCAGTTGGAAAGTAGGGATGACTGGTGGGGGTGGTTAAGTTTCCCTGAAGGGTTTGATGAGGCAGCATTTTATGAAGGGCAGAACACACAAGCACTGCAGCTGAGCTTAGATCAGATGATCACTGCTTTTCCTGCAGAGGCTTTCTTAGTGACTCCTCATCTCTTGTGGAATCTCTGCATCCGCTTACTTGAATTTTACTTTGTGTGGACCAGTTTGCAGAAGCTAATGTGAATAGATACAAGGGTGAGATGCGATTAGTAATTACTTCATTTGAGTATCTAAACCGGGTAACAAACTTGTGGTTGCTGTCTGAGAACTGTTAGGCATTCATTTTGTTTTGTTGCTCTTTGAGGGCACTATAATAGTATGTGGACAGGGAGATGACTTAGCCATACTGTGGCCTCACAAAGTTTAAGCAAAATAAGCTTTGAAGCATTCTCCGTGATTAGCTGAATTCTTGCTGTCTAGAAAATGCCCAGGTATGCCCTCTTAGGCATAGTTACAGTAGATTTGTTCACTTTGATTATGCTACAACAAAGTGGATTAATGTTGCTATGCTGCACAAATATTGTCTGCTGTAAGTAGAACTCAAGCATGGATGTAGAAAAGGCAGTGTTATACACAAGTAGTGTGAGGAAGTAGCTGTTTGCTTGCATTAGGCTTTCTCCCAGGTTGCTGGTTTACCATGTGCAAGATAAAAAAAAATACCAGGAGTCCCTTACAATGCTAGCAGGGTAATGGGTGAGTCAAGCCTGGACAGGCTAAAGTAGGTTAAGTACTGGCTCATGAAGTTCATTCAGATTGTGTTCTCTAAATAGGAAGCATGTTGCTTTAAATAGTTTGAGATGCTTATGTAAAGCTTGTCTCTTATAGCCTCCTGTCAAAATGGGAACAAACAGGTTATTTGGAGTAGGTGTATTTTCTGCTTGTGGATACAGTTAAGTCAGTAAAGGCTGTTCTAAGCCTGGCATGCTACACCTGTGTAGTGTGATTTGGGGAAGGTAGTTAATGCAATTACACTTAAGCTGTTGTACTCTTGCAAGAAGATGGAGTACAGCGTATCTTGGTCAGAATATAGGCCTGGGGTTCTTTTCCTACCTGTGACTGACACTTTGTAATTCAGTGATGTGTTGATGTGCACCACTGCTTCCCAGATAAAATAGATGGTGGATGTCCTTGCGCTGTGTGGGGGTGTCCTGCTTCAGGGCACCCTTGATGCCCTTGGCTTTTGGAATATGGTTTGTGGAAAATACAATACAGATGAGCTCTGTGTAGTGAAGGATTGGACTGGGGTTGATTGGGATCAATAAAATGGTAGCAAATGTAAGCATGCAACATAGTTAATTTGCTCATAGTTTCCCTTTGTATAACATTAAAAACCAGAAAGAAGAGCTGTGAATGAAGCAGTTGAGCCAGGGATAGAATTTGGGTTCTTGTCTGAAAATTTAATACCTATTCCTAGGGGAGCCTTTAACTTCACATTTGAAAAATAGAACTAATCCTGACCTACCTTTGCTTTGAAAAACAGTTCTGGGGCCTTTTTTTGTTCCCATGGTAGTAATTTCCATAAGTGATCATAAGAAAGCAAAAGCTAATGATTCGTATTTCAGAAGTCATGAAGTAATTTGAGCTCAGTGGTCTTGTTCAGAGGAAGGGAGCTGGGTATCAAAATTGTCCAGCTAAGTAAATCAGTGGTTTAAATCCACTTTGTGTAATTCTAGGTATAAACTTAATTTGTAGCTGAAAAGAAATAGTCAGCAATGGACCTCAAGGAAAACGTTTCTGCTGTTTGCCTATACAGTGTACCCCTACGTGCAAGAGGCCAAAGACCAGCATTTCCAAAGTGTGTTTGTTCTTTAAGGGCAACCTTATCACTCTCAGGACAAATGTCTGAATGGAAATGGATACAGTCAGGTACTTTTAGGTTTTCTAAACTTCAGAAGAGTGAAAATAAACTACTGCTATGCCTGCAGGATTTTGAATAATGGAATGCAAGTCAACTTTGATCTGCTAGAGGTTGTCCAAGCTATTATATTTATTCACTGCAGATGAGTTTAGAAGCTAGAGAATTGCTAAGATTGGGGGGACTTTCTCTTTGGAGAAGAACAGGGGATGTGGAAGGTTGGAGAAGTTTCTTCCAATGCCTACTCTCCTGTGGCCTCTATGAAGGGGGGAGACTTTTTGAGCAAACTTCAGTGATGGGCAGTGACAAGCCCAGCACTACTGTCATGGGCGAAACAGCACAGATACCCTTGAACTCTCTGCACCTGTCTCTGGATAGCAGATGTCTGGTGAACTTGGATTGTAGGTTAAATTGGCTTCTTCAGTGTTGAGCAATATGCATCTACTATGTAGTGATCATGTCTCCTGTATCCTCAAATTAAATGAAAAATAATCTACAGTAGTTTGAGTTGAAATTTGTGTGGGTGACTCTTTACATTTGGCTTACTATCAATCTGTAAAAGTCAATTGTGGAAATTATGGGTGAGGAAAGATGTTTTAAGTCATCCTGTCTAATTCTCTGTTGATGTATGATTACTTCCCACAATATATATTTTTCTAGTATTTGGTCCACTGTAAGCCTTTTAAACGCCTCCAGAGATGTGGTTTCCTTAGCAGATAAAGAGCCTTTTGTAGCAAGCAACGGCAGTTTTTGCTTAAGCGAGTTTGAATGAGTTTTATAGCTTAAGATAGTGGCATGTATTTTTGGATCTCTTTCCTACTGTCATGATAGCAGATAATACTTTATGGAAATAAAACTTGAAATTAAGGTTCCTGGTCCTCTGAATGAAAACACATGAGCTCTTTTGGTCTCTATTTGAAAGCAACTTCTGCAGGAGTGGGAGGAGGGACAGCAGATACTAAGTCTGGTCTAGAGACTAGGAGCCTGTGTCCAGTTATTGTCTTTGTTTTTTGAAAATACTAGGAATGATCATGCTTTTTGCCTGAGATACTACTTCGTGAGAGTTAGAGGAATTGCACATGAGCAGTAGTTTTTGCTGTAAGAAATAATAGTTAAGGACTTACGGATTCTTGCAGAGCTTTCTGAGGACTTGAATAGGACCAGCTAAAGTGTTAGATCTCCATTTCCAGTCAAACATTTAGATTATTCCTTTCACTAATAGTTGTGTCTCTTAATAATTTAAAGCTGTTCAAAGTACTCTGGTAAAATAGGCTAATAAAAATTAATATCTTGTAGGAAGTGATGAACCTCTTCAGTCATCTTAAGTTTTATTTACTCTTCTTTGAAGTGTTACACATGCTGCTTCTGATGTTGAAGTTCTTATGTTAAAATAATCTGCTGTTTTCAGAATCACAGAATAGCAAGGGTTGGAAGGGACCTCAAGAGATCATCCAGTCCAACCCCCCTGCTAAAGCAGGTTCACCTAGAGCAGGGTGCACAGGACATCATCTGGGTGGGCTTTGAATATCTCCAGAGAAGGAAACTCCACAACCCCCCTGGGCAGCCTGTTCCAGTGCTCCATCACCCTCAAAGTAAAGAAGTTCTTCCTCATATTCAACTGAAACCTCTTATGTTTTGGTTTGTGCCCATTAAAGAAAAATTACTCCCTAACCTGTATTGCAGCAGAACAAAAAGCCCGTATTTCTGTAATCTGCAGTGAAGAGATACATAACTAATAAGCAGACTTAAACTCCAAACATATTTAAAAACCCACCAGCACAACTTTATTCTGTTATAAATTAATAGGGGGAGCTTATACAGGGAGTTACTTAGTTCAAATGGTGTTTTCCTTCTCAAACAAGATTCCCCAAGTGGAATGAACAGTAACTTGACACAGAAAGGCCAGTGCTGATTTCTGACTTGAGGGGAAAAAAAGCCATTCCCTCTGCTAGCTCTGTGCTTGGGGTGTGATCTGTTGGGTCTGTTGAACCAGGAGTTTGATCCTGTATTTTAATTCATGTAGTTTAAGTATACCTGTAATTGTTAGCATTCTTCTAAACTTCTTAAATGTGTGTAGCATCTAGTGCTTGTCTCCTGCTGTGTCAGTTGTTTGGGCAGGAACTTGCTTAAATAGCAATAGTGCTTTCAGGGAGGCATCAAACTATTTTTATGGATCATGCATTTGTGGCATAAGTAGTTCACTTAAGTTTAAAGACAGCTTTTTAACCTTGTTACAAATCTGTATTCTCCACTGGGCTTTATGTTACTGATAAGTTACGAGTTTGGATTTTGTCATTTCAGGCATAGTTGTATGGCTCTCTTCCTTCTGAACCTAAATGGATGAACTGCACATCTCTTGGGTGACAGTAATGTAGGAAGTACCTAAATTTTTCTATTTCAGGAGTGACTTTAACATCATTTAAAAGGCTTATCTGCAATTACATAGTTCTTGTTAACACTGTGGTGTTTGAAAACTGATGTTTGTTTTCTATAAGCAAGGTTACCCCCATCCCTTCCCAGATGGTTTTTAATATGAAGTGCTTGAAAGTCTTGAGTTACTTTTTGTTTTAAATCTGGGTATTATGCTTAATAACTAACAAAGCAATGTGACAACACTAAGTTTTAATAAATTAAAAGAAGTTTAGGCACTGAACCATGCAAAGTAAGAATTACTCCTGTACAAAGAGCTGAGTCTTTCACCAAAACGTGCATAGCACCATTGCTTAGGGACACCCTTTGTGCCGTGACTAACTAAAGGGCAGGTTGGGAAGCAAATGTTGGGAGCTTTTACTGTTGATGGGGAGCTGCAGAGACTTAAGCGTGGGTTTTAGTTTAGTGCACTGCGATCAATTCTTGTGGAAGCAAGAAGAGTCTGGGTTCCTAAAATAAAGTAAGATACTAGATTTTACCATTCTTTCAGGGGGAGGTAAACATTGTATAAACCTTTACAGAATTTGGCTATAAGAAAGGCAGGTCAGATTATAACTTACTGTGGCAATTGATCTCATAAGGCTTAGGATACCAGATGGTGCTATGGTGTGTAGCCACTGAACTGACTTGTCTGAACTTTTCACGTAAAACTTGGAGGAAAAAATGCTGTCGATATAAATGTCAGACACCATCCCATGGAATTAACTTTCCTCTTGAACAGTCTGGTTGAACCTTTGAGCTTGAAATGCGTGTAGTTGATTGTGTAGGCTGTAAGGGTTTCCTGGCAGAGCAATGCTAGCTTAAGAGTGCTGTTATTATAAAACCAAGGTGTAGGAGGCTTTGTTTAGTGGCAGACTGCAGTGATGAGTTTGGATCCTCTTTGCTTGATAATACATGTTGAGTCCCAACAAATTCAACTGGGAAGGATGCCTGTTATTCAAGGCTTCCAGTGCTTCTATTTTTCCTTAAAAAAAATCCAATTTATCACAAAGTAAAAACATCCCTGATAGAGTAATTAATGCTTGTTATTTCAATTTCTTGAACTTTACAATTGAGGTAGTTACACAGTTCAATACAACTGAAAAAAGTGCATGCTTAAGTACAAAATGAGATGTTGAAACTATACTTCTTGTCAACTTCCTCCAAATTCTTTTTGAATCTGGGATATAATTGAGACTGAGGCTTCCCCCTGCCCTGTTCAACAAAGTGCTTATTGGGAACTTGAATTCATTTTTTCCAGGAAGTTACATAGAGTAAAAAGTGTTAAACTGTTGTTTTCCCTTGTTCTGAATTCCATGTCATCCTTCATCACTTGCTTTAGTTTTTCTTCTGGTTATCCATCTTGTTATGCAGATGAAGATGTGCTAATTTCATTCTTTTCACATCCACTCTTGTATAATTTTGTTTGGGATCTCCAAACACTTGAGTTCTTATGTTGGTATTTTAATGATGTTCTTAAGCAAATGCCAGTGTGCAAGGCATTGGTGATAATGTGTTATCTTCTCTAAAGCTGTGCTTTGCTGTGATCATCCTGTAGCATGTTAGTGTTGTGCAGTCATTTAATCTGCTTTGAAATTATGGGTGGTTTGGTTATAGAAACCACTTTGGTATTTGTTTATCCCCTTCCTTGCTCTCCTCCCCTTGCCACCCCTGTGGTTTGAGTTTTGTATGAGGAGGACTCAGAGGAAGGGAAGCTGAATTCCTTTTCCTTGTTTTCCTTTTTCAAATACAATAGTGATTACAATGTCTGTCTGAAACAGGCGTTATATTTTGGCAATAATATTTTGTCTCAAAGCAAGTGAGTCATCTTCTGACTGCCAAGGTTCAGAGTATGACAGTTCTTAAGAACTTCCCATATGAGGAGGCAGTAACAGATTTGTGGGATGGCTCCTAAGTAGTAGATAGTGTCCTGCTCCTGCTAAGCTTGACCTGATACTGAAAGACAGGTATTTTGCCTTTTTGTGGGATGGTGTAGAGAAACATTTTTCTATCTGGCTTATAGCTTGATCGAATGCATGAAGCCTTAAATGCCAACTTTTTACATCGTGGTACAAATGCAGTGTGAATTGCTCTCACAGGGTTTACCTATGGGGGTTTTCTGTTCACTTGGTTCTTGTGGGTTTATTCTAGGGCAGCAGAGAATAAAATTTAATCTATTAAAAAATAATTGTTGCTATAGTTTGGTAGAGAAGTGATGTTATTCTGCCTGTATTGGTGTGTATGTAACACTAGCTTCATATTTGATTTAGATGAGCAGGATAAGTATCCTTGATATATTAAAGATTATCTTACAGTTGAAGTAGAGTTAGGGTCACCTAATTATTACTGAGATAATTAACTTACGTAGCTTTAGCTTAGTTTAAAGGTATTACAAATAACTACTTTGGCAAGCTAGAAGTTTCCAGTCGGTAGTAGTGGGCTGCTCTCGAGTAGCCTGGGGTGCTTAATCATCAGAACTTGTACTTTCTGGGAGAGCCTTGCCTGTAGCCCTTAATGGCTCTGTGGAACGTGAGTGGTCTTTGGAATCCATGTTCTGTCAGTGCATCTGCTGCTGTTCATGTATAGCTCTGCGGTTGGTATAAAACTAATAAAATTCCTTGGTAGTCTTCTGTTACTGGATAAAGATGCTTTGACACCAAAGCTGTTAGTTTTGGTATCATTTTCCAAGGAACAACCATTTTTGAGAAGGAAGGCCTTTGAAAATAGGTGTCTTGGAGCAGGAGAGCTCTTCCTAAGAGAGCTCTAGGGCACATCTGAGGCTTGTTGTGTAGTCTCAGGCTTATGGGAGCAAGTGTTGGTATCAATGACAGGTAGGACAAGCAGATGTTGTCCCAATACCTTCAGCTTCTACCAGGCTTGAATTTGAATTTGCTCTTAATTTTTCTAGTATGTTTTAATAAACAGGCCCAGTTAACTGAGACTTGTTTTACTGTGGTGTCAGTACAAATACCTGAGGATTAATCTGTAGTTTGCCAGTTGTTTGAGATAACGCAAGTCTTAAACTTGATGCTTTTACTTACCTCTTCCTGCTGTGATCAAGATGCATTACCTAGGTAATAACTTAAAGAGGGGGTGGTGGTGGGGGGATTGCTGTCTATCTGGGGCTTCATTTCAGATGCATGGGAGCTTGGATAGTCCAGATCTTGTGTAATTCCCTCCTTCATTATGAGAAAAAGCTCCTTTACCTATAGCTCTAATTGCTAATTAATGAAGTCCTTAATTTGTT
The DNA here is from genome assembly GCA_017310255.1 of Butorides virescens. Classification (NCBI taxonomy): domain Eukaryota; kingdom Metazoa; phylum Chordata; class Aves; order Pelecaniformes; family Ardeidae; genus Butorides; species Butorides virescens. The sequence goes on from JADKXX010003463.1 coordinate 60,160, forward strand.
TAAAAATAACTTTTTAGGTTGAACAATATTAGAGGGAACATTTTCTCCAATCTTGTACCTGAAATGATCTTGCTGTCAACAGATTTAAGTTTTCCATGCTGAAACATAACTGATTACTACTTTCCGAGCCAGAGTTGTACAGGCCATAAAACTTGTTACGAAGTGGCCTTGTGGGTTTTTTCTAACCACAGCAGAGCATTTTCTTGACCTAGTTATTCTTCAAAGACAGATTACTGTTTTTCTTACCTTGAATGCTGCAACCTGAATGGGTTAGTCTGAAGCTTTGACACATGGTTTGGAAAGCCTCTAGTCTTTGCCTCTGTTACTGCTGAATCTGGATGCTATTCTGCCCAGCTGTGTTCTAAAAAAGAATAAATAATAAAATGTAGGTACTTGGACTTGAAAAGCTCTTTCAGGAACAGGCCTTGAGAAAGCAAATCTTGCTGTAGGCATGCAAGGCTTTTCTTTGAGGATGGAATCTTACATGGTACAAATCTGAAGTATGGAACTGTTCTACTGGGAATCAACACTTTTGTCAAATGGTGGTTAAGCATCCTTACAAAATGCATGTCTGAATGTATTGGAAATTGGCAAGCCAGCATGAAGTCTCCTGACTAACTCCACATGGTCTAAAAACTCTTTTCCTCCAAAGTATTGCCAGCTCCTTTCCCCATTACTGGATCTGTGCATGTGCCTGCATGTGCTTATGTTTTATAAGGAAGTTATGGACTGTTCTTTGCTGCTGCAAGTTCTCTTTTCTCTTGTCCTCCCTCCAAAGGAGTGGATGTTGGAAGCAGGAGTAATTCTTCTTACATTACACTGAGAGACCAGGGCATGTGCTGAATTAAGTAGTTTACACAGCTTGCCTACTCTTCAGGTTCTGCTTCTTGTATATTACTGTTCTGCAAGTCCCTTTTGGCTTTCCTCTGAGTTATATTTGCTGCTCTGCCTTGCTTTGCTGCTTTCTGTTTAGGGATTTTTCAAGTTCTTTGGTCTGGTGTCAAAATCCTGTTTAGATTCCCTTGTAGAGAATAACTGTCCAGAAAACCAGCTGTGCCTCCTGGTGTTGAGCATTGCTAAATCCTGCCCCATTTTCATTGTGGCAGTAAGAATTATCCTATACCTTCTACCAGAAAAATCCAGTAGAATTGAGTTCTCTTGGATCCTCTCATGCGTGGTGGCATGACCAACAGATGGTGGTATCTGCAGTTCTGGTATAAATACACTGAGCTGATCTTGGGATGCTGTAGAAGCTGCCTTATGCAAATTATTGAAACGTTCCCTGACTAGTTAGGCTTGGGATCTGGTGACCCTGACATTTGCCAGATGGCTCCAGTGTAGCCATAGCAGTTTGAGGTCCAGGCCTGAGAGTATCAAGCATCTGTGAAGCCATGGGAACTCCCTCAACATTCCCACCCACAATTCCCTCCCAGACACAACCATTATAACAGAAGGGTCATCCTTCTAGTATCCAAACTGGCTCAAATGGGATCATCTTCATTGAAATGTGATCATCGTTTATTGAAACAGCACTTGTTATGGCTTGTTCTTATATTTTTTCGTAAACCTATTTCCACAATGACTGTGGTTCTGAATCTTAAATGTTACCATACTAAACTGTAATCCACTTAGCACGGGTCTGGCTTTTTCTGTCTTAGTGCATATTCTAAAAAATGTGAAACTGTCTGGAGACCGATGATACAAGTATCACATGTATGGTACAGTCAGCAACCAGATGATGGTGGCAAAAGGGTAAAAAGTTCTGTTCCCAAACAGAATTTGGGGATATCTTTTTTTTTTTTCCTTTACCTCTGTCAACAGTTTGATAATCTGGAAGTTAGTGCCTTAAAGCTATGGGTTTAAAAAAAGCATACTTTTGTACTTCAGGAGGGGTTGCTGGCGCTTGAGGGGGAAGGAAGGAATCTACCCTCTGCAGCCTTTTCAGTTTATGCTCTCGGTCTGTGAATAGCTCTCAATGCCTGTCTCTTCCAATTGTTATTTCCCCAAGCAGCACTATTTGTAAAACTGATGTTCTTGAGGAGGCCTTTTGTTTCATGTGTCCTTATAAGCATAAATAGTATTTCTTTGTGTATGAGTCTACTGATACGTGCTGGATCTTCTGCCTTGGGAGTTCCTCATGCACCTGTGAAATAACTTTGGTTCAGACTCTTGTTCTCGTGAGTAGTAAAAAAAGCAAGTTGCTACTCATGCAAAGCAAAAAAATCAATGAACTGCCACGTTCACTCCAACAAATAGTGGCAATTTCAGGTATTTTTCTGTCCATGTCGGAGCACCACATTAACCTGTGGGAATAGCAGGAACTGTGACCTAAATAGGAACGAGACTCAAAACTGCTGCTACAATACAATATATTGTCTGCAGAGCATAACGAGTGACAGGTTTGGGACACTTGGAATTTCTCCTCTGTTTATTTTAAAAAAGGGACCTTTTTTGCTTTGATATCTTAGGAGAAATACTGCAAACAGGATAGCTTGGTTGCTTTAGCTGCTGTCATACTCAGTATTTTTTTCCTCTGTGGTAAAGTCCTTCCCTTCTTACGAAACAGACTTCGTATCATGCCTTCTGTGGGGGATCGCTTTGATCTATATCCATTCAGAGTGGGGATCAAATCCAGTTGTGTGATAATAGTTTGTAATGTGTATTAGTAGTTTTAACTTTAAATTACAGCAGAAATAACTCCATCCTTGAAGTTCATGCTTGGAAACGGTAAAACTGAGGATTACAGAGAAGGAAATGAAGAGGAATGGCAAGGTGTTGAAATGTATTTTTAGTGAACATTCGTATTTGCAATAACCTCAAATCGGTAAGAACCAACCTCAATGGAACTATTAGCAAGCTGTGAATGCTGTTGTTAACTCCCTCTGCATTAAAACTCCCTTCTCCTTCTACACATCAGTTCCAGATCAGTCATATTTAAATTCTTTTATGTGATTCATCCCTGTTTTGGTTTTTTCCCCTTGCCATCTGAAAAAGCTCTTGTGTGCATAGAGTAAGTCATAGGATGATACTCCTTTCCCTAGCAAGTAAGGTAAAGGGCTTGAGTATTGCTAATTTGTTTAAAAGTCTTTTTTTAAAAAAAGATTGTAGTGTCTGGTTTCTTTTACTTCTCCAATTTAAATTATGTGTTAGAAACCTGAAAACCTATAAGCAAGACATGCTGGACAGTTTCTTAGAATTTAGTATGCATGAATGATTATTAGTGATTCCTTTTCTCCACTTGCATTTTCTGCTTTTAACGTGCATTTTGCTTCCTTTAGGAAGTTTGTTGATCAACTAAATGCACTAGTTCCTAGCTATTTAAGTTACTAGTTTTCTCCTCTTGCTGTACTCTATACAGTTGAAGAGAACTTGGGACAGGCTCCTCTTATAAATGTCTCCATTCATATTTTTTCTCAAAAGAAATCTTGCCTAGGAATGCTAGTCTGTCGCAAAGGCTGTTTAAATGTTAGTTCCTTGTTCTTTTACTGTATTTTAAGATCCAGTGCTCAGAATATTTTATTTTGTACTAGGCTGCCTTCACCCTTCACTGACCAACTTGCGTTCAAAATATTTTTTTGTGATCTATTTAAATACATTCCGAGATTTACTACAAGCTTGTTCTTGTGTAACACTCCCCACCCCACTAGTTTCTCTTCCGCAACCTTCTTGGTTAGGCTTAAATACTGTAAAAAACCATCAAAATCTCCAAAAAGTAATAGCTGACAGATGTATAGCCAAACTTAATAAATCTGTTGTTGAAAGAGATTACGCAGGTTTCTAGGCTTCAATTTACTGCAAAAGGCAAGTGAGTAAATTAGAAGTTGATGTAGTTTGGGGATTTTTCCTTTGATTAGCATGTGAACACCAGCTACCATGGGTTTTAACTGGATTTTATTGCTTATTCCCAAGATGGTTGGCTTCTATTAGAAAATTGGTGAGAAGAGTAAGCTTGTAAGAGCAATCTTGTGCATTTATTCATGGCTGATTATATCACGTGTCCTTACGTGAGTGTGTTCTCCAGAGCTGGTTCTTTAGCCCTTCCTTTCCCGTTGATCCCTCTCCTGTATGTACGCTTGGGGAACAGTCATTGCTGATTGCCCTTTCTCCTATGCTAAGTAAACCGGGCTCTTCTGAAGTAGCCTCTCTGTGAACCTTGCCTACTTTAATTTTTTCTTGAAACACTACATTATTTTTTTCTGCTTTGGATCTGCTTTGGCTTTGTTCTGTCTCCTTTTACGGCTGTTTTGTGTTGGTGACTGCAGTCACTTGTTTTTCTTGTCCTGCTCTGACCCTTCCAACTGATGAATTCTTCATGATGCAGTTTGATAGCGTGACCTTGTGCTTTTCTATAAATGTGCCCATGATATCATTTCAATCCAGTTCTTGAATACTCCAGCCTTCTTTTATGTGGTTGATGCCACTCAACTAGTCAACTGTGTTAGTGTAATGTACTTTTTGGGGCATTTTTCCCCTCTTTAACCAGTCTTCAGATGCATTGTCTATAGATGGCCACCTCCATTCCTGTGCAGTTGTTTTGTATGTTGATTTGGTCTCCCTTCTGTATGAGCTTCTTGGTATTATCATAGAATCATAGAATGTTTTGGGCTGGAAGGGACCCCTAGAGGTCATCTAGTCCAACCCCCCTGCAGTAAGCAGGGATACTGCTAACTAGATCAGGTTGCTCTGTGTCCAGCAAAACCCATGTATGGGGTTTTAGCCAGTCATTGAGGTAGATTGGTGTAAGAGAGTTGAGAGCAGGTTTGTGCCATGCTTGAGGTAAACATGCCAGTGCTGTTGAGTACATAAAACTAGAGTGCTATAGTTCTTATAAAACAATCTGATCACGATAATCACTGGATGGATGTTGAGGGGATTATTTAAGAAACAATTATTCTCCTCTGGACTTGCTTGTGCTACATACTTTTGTAGAGTAAGCAATTGAGGTTCAATGCTTAATTTATTTTTTTGTAGGCAGCTCAAGTTTGTTTCTATTAGGATTTTCAATACAGACTGTATCTTGACTATGCCAAGCGCTATGTCATAGCGTGGTTTTGAAGAACTAACCCTTTTCCTTTTGGGATAAGGGGTAACTTCCAAGACTGGTTGTGTCATGCCGCTGTTATGGCCCCCCTTGGACTGAAGTCTGGTCGTTTAGCTGCCTTGCCTAACTTGCTTCTGGAAAAGTGTTCCAATCTGCTTTGATTAGGTAAACAAAGGTAAGTAGAATACATTAAGAGTTGCAGTTAATTGCTTTGAGTGGGGGGTGTGATCTTTTCAGCTCTAAGCAGCTGAAGATGTGCCAGGGCTGAGGTTTTTCTCTGGAACTGTATTCTGGTTTAGGTCTGTTTCTTTGGACAGCAGAAATGGGCATGTGGGAGAAAACTGAACTGGTGCTAGTAATGCAGATACAGTTCAGAGACATTTAAAAACTTTTTCAAGTCTCCACCCAAGAAACTTCCTGTGAGATCAGTACACACAGAAGATAAGGAGGTCCTAGATTTTAGGTGGATTAGTGCAGAAAATTTTCTTCTGTGGGTTTTTTGATGTTCATGAAAGACTTTTTGAATTCAGTGTAGTATATAAACATATTGGGGAAAATAACTTGCTTCAGTCTTCTGCCTGTAAGACTACTTTAATATTCAGTGGCTGCTGTGGATTGTTGGTGAAAGAATAAAATTGGCTTACAATAAATGCAGCTGCAGTCCTGATGTGATATGAGTTTTTGTTACTAAAATGAGTGAAGGAGTATGTGTGGAGGGGAATTTCTGTTTTAAAATGATGGCAATTTAAGCTTGCAAAAAGCAAGGGGAATCTTTTTAGTATTTTACAAGAATTATCTGGGAGTACATAGTATCAAGAAGGCCTCTCAACTTGGGGGGCTCTTTTGCTGTGGTGGAAGGGAGAGAGCCAAGAGGAAGGATACCCAGTGCTGGTGTGCAGTCCACTGGTAAGGACTTTGAGTGTTATTGGAATCCATGTGGGGATTTCCCAGTAATCAAGTGGTCAGATGAATTAGGTTCTCACTGTGCATGGTGAAGCAAATGATTAAGTGATTTTTCCTAAATTACTAAAGTTCTTTATGATAGAAGTCAGTATAGTCATGTAAAAAGAAAAAAAACAAAGAGGAGTAAACAAGACTAATGTTCTTTCAAAATCTTGCTAGTTGCTTCCTATCTAGATGTTGGGAATTGTCCACCTTTCTGTGCAAGGAGAGGCCAAAAAATGAGTTATTTTAACATGCTTTTTCTTCAGGTCTGGGAGTCTTTGGTTTTCTTAGTTCTTGAATAATTCTCTAATCTGATTCATTTTCATGTGTAGCAGGAGGAACTGGTTTCAGATTTTCTCTTCAGAGATCAAGATTAAAGGTATCAGTTTGAGCTGTAAAATACTGCTTGTATTTGGGCAACACGGGTTGAAGTTAGGACTGGTGTGTGTTGTTTTGGTACCAGGAGGTGTTGCAGGTTTTTTTCTTGGTGACTAGCTGTTGTCATGGTTATAGTTTCTCTGCATTCTTCCTAGTATTGGAGATCACACCATAGATTTCGAGGTCGCTTTGCCACATGAACAGATTTGCTATGTTGTGTATCTGACTTTCAGGAGAATACTTTGATCAGGCATCACCTGTCTAGTTTAAATATGCAATTAAATAGTTCAAGTAAATATTTGCATTAACTAGCAAATAAGTTGGTACCTTGGAGATTAGTTCTGTTGTAATAATAAAGTAATGGAGAACAAAATGCAGCTCCTGAACGGGAGTTCTTAACTCTGAAGTGCAGTAGGAGGTAGTCTGAGATGACTTAATTTCTAGTACGAGTAATCAACAGGATAAGTAGTAGATACGTCTTTCTGTAGTAAGCTTAATTTTGCGAGGTCAAAAGATGTATCTTGCTGACAGTGTATTTTTGATAAACCTATAATGACTAAACTAGTACGTTTGCAGTTTTACTATTAAAAGTCTTGTCTTAGCCCAAGCTTTTTGGAGTCTTAGCTGCAGCACCCTGTATGAAAGATAAGCCTAGGCAGCTTTTCATTAGGTATTTTTAAGTTGCAATACTAGCATATGACATACTTCATCCACCTAACAGCCTTTTTCAAGAACCTTGAACTTGCAGTAATTAAAAAAAAAAAAATTAACTTAGCTCATTCAGTGCCCTTTGAAATGACTGTTCCATCCATCTGGATGTTGGCTTAACAGTACTGCCATTTTTTTAACTGCCTTCATACAGCTTTTAGAAAACAGCAAAGACGTTCTCAGTTCTTAAGATGGAACTGTTTCTGCTTGCTCCAGCTGCATACTAAGCAGCCAACATGGGGTTCTGTGTGCTGATAACTTCATTATTAATGTGGCAAGCTTGTAAACTTCAGCAAATGTCAAAGTACTACAATGTTCAAATTATGTATAGAAACTGATAAAATGATCTAAATTAAAACATAATTTCAATGAATAGCTTGTTAAATATAACTAAAACATTGTAGACTAGTTCTTTTTATTTTTTGATCCAAAATCCTTTCTTCTGGGCATTATAAAGGGTGATGGGGGAAGCAAAAACACAGAATACTTCAGAAGCTGGGAAAAGAGTGTGGATCAATTTATTTCACATTTTGCAACTTCTTGGACAAATTTGTCTTCTGACCTGGGACCATTTCTTCCAGCTGCAAGAAAGTCAGCAAACTCATCTGAACTGAACTTATGTTTAATTGCATTGTGCTTAATGATTGCGAGGTATACAGGACACTTTGACAAAGGATATGTTTTAAACTGTCAAACATCTTTTCTTATAGTAGGGAAACACCCTCTGGTTTTAATTTGAAAATGGGAAAGGGTTTTGCAGGTTCCAGGTATTCTTCAGGTTAGGTTGTTACTAGATGAAGCTGCTTTTTTTTTTTTTTCTTTGTCTAGTTATATTTTAACTATCTCGGCTTTCAGTTTTAAGTTGATCAGTATGCACTTTGGCTGTCTTCTAGACTAATGCATGTTACAGTAAGAAGCAGTAAAACTTTGCGACCTTTGCAGTATTCAAACAAGAATCCTGTGGCACAAATTGTTTAGCAGGAGTAAAATTTTTCTGGACTCCAGCTAATGCTGGGCAGCTCCACTCCAGCTATTGTGTTACAACTTGTCCTTTTTAAAAGATGCACATTATAAGGATATTTAGATTGAAATAGTAGGTTAAAAATAAAGTGGTATGAAGTAGTGTTATGATGTGCAAGTAGTATGAAAGATCTTAAATAAGATCTTATAACGTGTATGACAGGTGCCTTGTGGCTTAACTGTCGTGTCCTATTTTGTAGAGTTTCAAGGTTACTTGTAACTCCTGTAGCGTGTGCTTACAGTGGCAGAAATCGGATGTGCTTGAAGCGTAGTCGACGTAGAGCCTCACTGGAAACTATTCATTAGAGCACAATAATAAAATTGATCCAGAGGCTGAGACTCCTGAGGTGCTCTAAATCTTTAAAGTGTAACCTTAGCGTGGGGTTTTTTTCCTTCCTTCCTTTCAGCTTTTAATTAAGAGTTTACTTTTGCATAATAGCTTGCCTAAGCAGGATTTCTTGAGAATGGTATTCACCGTACTTGTTCTAAGAATACTTACCTGAATCAAAATATGGACTTCAAGATTTCAAAGCGACTGTATACTGCTGGAAGTGCTCAATGCATAGTGTTCATTGTGTTGAGTGTTTAAGAATATTATTTGGATAGGGTAGCCCTTGTAACCTATGCATGTGTTACTGTAGAACCAGAAATCATTTTAAGTTGGATTTCCAAGGCTTGTTAAAATTGCATATCCCAGAGCAAAAAAAAAACCTTGCTTTTTTAATCTTGTAAAGCTCCTGTAGCTGGCACAGGACGGCGTATTTTCATTGCATGCGAGTGTGCAGTTGGGTTGGTATATAGCTCTTAAGCTTGTTAAATTTAAGTACTTTGTACTTGTGTTGTATACAAAGTCAGGTGAGTAGGAATGGATGAGCAGGATTTAATATGATACAGAAATACTAAACTTTGCAGTGGGGCGTGATTAACTTCCAGACTTACCTCAAATTTATAACTAAAGAATATATACACTCTGTTGAAAAATGCTATCTTCTGCTAGTCATGTTCTAAAATAACTGAATTCTTTCTGCTGCCCCCTCTCCTAGGGAGAGGACATACCTCATGGAGAGTTCAAATAACCATGTGAAGAAGTAAGAATTTTCTGTCCTCTCTGTTACTGAGTGCAAGCTACTGCAGAAAGCATAGACCCTAGGTAGTTACGTAGTGATTAATGATCTTAAGTGGCTTGAGTCTACTGGAAGGAATTTAATTGATTCCCATCTTTTAAGGAGCTATTAAATTCTTCATTGAGATCCAAACTATTTGGTTGCTACCTTATTCCTGAAAAAAAATTGTTCCAAATTCTGGTTAGCTTACTTCTTCACTGTTGTGTTTGAGCTCTGCAGGAGATGTCGTCTCCCTGGAAGAGTGGACAGCAGAAGGAATTCAGTTGTTTTAGAACATGACTCCTTACATCAACAGGGTGCCTGGATGTCAAGTGTAATATTTTTTTTTTATCTTGTAGTGATGCACTCTGATTCGGAAGCAATTTGATTAAACTTTAGGGTACATTTAGATCTAGTCATGCTATTGACTATTCAAGGGGGCGGGGGGGGGGGATAGTGAGAAATCCTTTTGTAAATGCATACTTGAAGTACCTGAAGTATACATCTACTTCTTAAATCTTAAGACTTTGAATCCCACCTTTAGCTTGAGTAAAGTATAATAGAAACTTGTTCAAATGGCCTCCCAACATTTCTAGTGGGCGTAAGCCAGCATGTTCTTGTGGAAAATATAGCAACTGTAGACAACGAGGAACTATTTGAAATGGTCAAGGAAGTTTGCATACATGTCATGTTCCTAGCAGAAGCATTTTATCAAGAGTGATACCACTCCAAATTAGGAGGAATTAACACTGAACAAGTTAAGTGACCTTGCAGGCTAGTATTGGTATGTTTACTCTAGCTTCAGGAGACAGCGATTTGTTTGTGGCTGTTTAAAGAGGATATGTATATATTTATATATATAATATATAAATATAAAAATAAAAAGGCTTTTCTGTACCTTTCCCCTGTGTTCTGCTTTTGGAGGCCTTGACATAAAAGCATGTGGCTGAATTCTGATCATCATGAGGACTGAAGTAATACTGTTCAAAATGCTAAGTAGCAGTAACAAGCTTATTGAGGTGAAATACTTCTCTGACCCTTTTTTTTAAAAAGTCACATTCTTAGTTAAAACTGCCTTTGTTTTTGGAGCAGCGTTTTTAAAATCAAGGGTTGAAGATAAACTCAGACTTTGCTTACAGATTATCAGCTACCTAACTAGGATAAATTGCAAATCTCCTAATGGTTTCTGATTTTTTGCCAGTGTATGATCTGATACAGTTAGAACCAGATGTAGATAACTAACATAGGCTTGCTATGTAAGAATATTGGCTGAGAAAGGGTTTCAGTGTTGGAGTTGTGGATCACAATTGCTTAGGCCCCTTCCAGGCACTGGGATGGAGGGGAGAGATCAGTGTATGGATTAGGAAATAAATGGAGTTTGTACAGACCCTTCTGCCTTGCCAGAGTTCCCTTCCCTGGCATCCAGCCATCTCTCAAATGGGTATGGACTTGAGAGTTCATCACAAAGTCCGTCCTTCGTGATCACTGATTTTTAAGGACAGATAACTGTCGTCTTTCCATTGCCATCTGGTGTATAAGGGAAGGGTGGATGGGCAGATCCTAACAAGCCTTATCCTGCCTCTTTTTGCCATCATCTTCTCCAGTAGCTTTCTGAGACTCTAATTCATGTGTCCCTATAGTCCTGCCTTAATGCATAATCATACTAAATATGCACACATGCTAGCTAATAAGGTGTAAACTTTGTAAAAGGAGTAAGGTAGGTTATAGCTTCCAAATCTGTGTCAAACTGCATGGTTATATATGACTGAGTGCAAAAAAGGGAGCATCCTTGCCCATAGGAGAGCTAGATGCTTTGGTGCAATGCTTGCATCAAGCTGCATTTTGAAGACTTCCAGAGCCTCTGATTATGTTCCTGGTTAATCACCAGTATTAATTTGTTCTCATGTTGTAATTTATTTGCAGGTTATGCAACAGCCTTAGGGAATTGGACTACGAGTTGCAAGCTTAGTTTTTACTCTTAAACATACTTGGCAACGGCTCTTAAATTTACTGCGACGGTTACTGTATATGTTGGCTTTTGTCAGTGTGCTTTGTATGGCCACGGAAAGTGCTGCAGACTTTGATCCTCTCCTTTGAACGTGTTTTATTGAACTCCTCGTGGTTGAGGCAGACTGGCAGACTGTCCTTTGAAACGTGTCCTGTCAGAGTAGCACCGATCTGGAGCTTTTCCCCTGGAGAGGGGCAGACCACTGGGCACACGGGTTGGTAGCAGCCACGGAGCTTTGGCTGGCAGATGGGGCGCAGCGGTCGCTGCTGGGGCGTATGGAGATGCTTCTCACCAGGAGCAGGCTTCAGCATCCTGGCTCTGATCCTGGCAATGGCCTGACTCTGTGTCACGTAGCCAAGTAGCCCTTCCATCTATCTACCTGGCAGTTTGTGGTACTTGCTGTTAGAAGTGCTGTGCCCTATTTTCTCCATCAAAAAAGCAGTAAAGTGGAAGGAAGCATCCCAAGGGCCGCTAGTTGGACAGCACTGTTAATTTCCTTCACGCTCTAAAATTATTGTCACATAATGCCAGTGCCAAATGAATGTTATATTAATAATATTGATTGCTTGAAAGTTTCAAAGTCCTCAGGACTCCTTGTTGGAACCCGTTATAATGGCTGTATGTTGGTCTGTTGTGCATTTATTTAATTTAAATTTTACCTATGTGCTACATGCTGGGATTTATTCCTGGGTTTTGCTGCCTGTCTTCTGCTTCCCAGGAATGCTTGGCTTGTGCTGCAAGCCCTAGTAGACCAGCTTGGTATCGCTGCTGCCCTTTGCAAAGAGTGAGAACTCCATGAGCTCATATTTTAGAGGCGTTTCCTGCCTTGCTCTAAAATAAAATTTCTTAATCTGATACAGTTGACAGTAAAGCTCTCAAATATTTGTGCCACTGTTTGGGGTTAAAAGGAAATTTTTGTGAGTCAGGAGGGTAAAATGAATATATTGCCGCTATCAAGTGTGTTTCTGAG